>WNHD01004976.1:0-11739 GCA_011057455.1 Ganaspis sp. Gsp50 | reverse complement strand
CTTGGTCATGTCAAGGTCGGCTTCCTTAGTT
The DNA here is from genome assembly GCA_011057455.1 of Ganaspis sp. Gsp50. Classification (NCBI taxonomy): domain Eukaryota; kingdom Metazoa; phylum Arthropoda; class Insecta; order Hymenoptera; family Figitidae; genus Ganaspis; species Ganaspis sp. Gsp50. Next base: position 11,708 of record WNHD01004976.1, on the reverse strand, counting down.
GCTGCGTAAGGAAACGAGTTGCGGTGATCAGATGTCACCGGTGCCTGGGTTTCGGGCACAAGGCAGTGGTGAAACTGTCCACACCGTTGCCAGTTGTAAAAACCAAGCTCGCTGCTTCTTGTGCAGCGAGAAGGAGGGAGAGGCCTGTGACCACGTTTCGGGTTCGGGCAAGTGTGCAGTCTTCCGGAAGGTTCTGAAAGCTACAAAACACGAAGAGGCGCTCAGGCGCAGGTAAGGAAGTTGAGGAAATAGAAGAACGCCTTGGGGTCCCTCGGGCAGACGCGGACTTTAGTCTGGCGTGTCGTTGATCCGCCGGAGACCTAGGTACTCGGCGGATCTGCGACTGGCCGGGCTGGTCTGCGCTCGTTTGAGGGAACCCAAGGTTCAAGCGGGTTGTCTTTCTGTGAAGTCTAGAGCCATGCAGGCAGTTCCGCAGAAAGGCAAATAAATACCCGGGTTGGAGGAGACGGGTTTAGTGGGTAGTCTCAATGGAGTCCCTCACACGGGGGGTGTACACGCGTCCATCGCGGACCCCCTATGGTGCCTAATGCATTTTCCCAAACCTCGAAGAAAGAAAAAAATAAATAAAATAAAATAATAATAAGAATAATAATAATAATAATAATAATAATAATGAATAATAAATAAATGAATAAATAAAATGACCAGTGTAAAATCTTCTGGAATTTTTCATTTCCCACTACTCATCGTATCAGTGCAACTAAGCCTGATATAGTACTCCAGGATCATAAAAGTAACATCATCTGTGTGATTGAGTTCTTGGCTGCAGCAGAGGGCAACATGGCTCAGGAAAAGGATGAGAAACGGCTTAAATATCAAGACCAGCTGTTCGAATTGAGTAGGAATCATCCTGGCTACAAAGTCCAATTGACTGACCTAATTCTCGGCTGTTTGGGAGGGATGAGGGCTTCATTCGTGAGCCAATTGAAAAAAGTCCCGACCTGCGAGCGTCAAGCTGACGCATTAGCGGGTCGAATGCAGAAGGCAGTTCTTCTGAATTCTCTTCATCTGGTCCGGATGCATTGTTCTTTGTAACTGGTCCGGATGCATTGTTCTTTGTAACTCAAGGGGCAATGTTGAAAACGCCACGGACAAAGAAATCACGCTTCTCCTTACCCTTCAGGACGAAGGGAGGAGAAAGTGGATACGATCAAGTACAGCAAGAATTGGGAGAGGGGGTTTTAGTGGGCATTCCAGCAGGGATCTGGTGAGTCCCACACTACAGGATGCGTAAATGCATTTTTTCCTCTCCTAAACTTGTTTTGTAAATAATAATAATAATAGACCTGGTGGGTTGTAGGGAGAACATAGGTTCTCGGGTAATACACCTTTTATTTAATAGTAATTGATAGGTGTATTACCCGAGATTCGATATCTTATCGACGTAATCTGTCAATGGCTTGGAATAAGTACCGCAAGGCATTTGACTCTACGAGTCATGAGCTGATCATCAAGCTCTTGGAATGTTTAGCGGTACATCCGAACATCGTGAGGTGTTTAAGGGAGCTTATGCCCTTATGTAGGACAAGGTTTGCTATACAAGAGAGGGTTTTCCACAGAGATTCCCTCAGTCCTCTACTTTTTTGCATCTCTCTCTTGCCTCTATCTGATGTACTTCGGGAAAGACACTCTGGATACTTGTGTGGTACACCAGGAAATAGAGACTATATGATCAATCACCTTTTTTATATGGATGATCTTAAGCTCTATGCCTCCAGTAAGGAGGCTCTTAATATTCTAGTGTTTGCAGTAGCCGAGTATTCGAAAGCAATTGCTATGAGCTTTGGAATTGACAAATGTGCCGTTCTTCATTTAAGTAGAGGAAGACGAGAAACATCCGAATCGAGTCAATCTCGAGACCTTCAGCTAATTGATGGCAACACCATACATCAACTTGGTGTAGGAGAGGTTTACACATATCTTAGAATTCCATAATCGGAGACTCAGGATGTGTGTAGGCTTAAAGATCATTTCCTAATGAAATATCATGGTCTTCTCAGAAAAATTTGGTCATCTGAATTATCAGGGAAGAATAAGGTACAAGCCACAAACACATTAGCCATTTCACTGCTTCTATATACATTTGGATCAGTTAAGTGAAATATTGATGAGCTGAAGGTGCTAGATAGAAAGACTCTCAAAATGTCAGTACATCGATGTCGTCATCCAAGGTCTTCCGTACCTCGAATTTATCTTCCACAAGATCAGGGAGGTAGAGGTCTACTTAGCTTAGAATGCCTTTATCGACGAATTGTACTGGTTGCTGCATGCTCAGTGATGAACAGTAGGGATCCCTTAATGCAATTTGTTCATCAGCATAAAATTGCAAATGTTGGCACATTTTTATATCAAGCGGCAAGACGAGCAGCGAATGACCTCGGACTCTCATTTGACACCGGCAATTCTGAACATGGTATAGCATCGTTAACACCTTTGATGCTGAAAAAGCATGTTAAGGAAGCAGAACATGTGTTTCTGCTACAACAACATGTTGGCAAACCCGTACATGGACAATTTTACAACCTTATCAATTGATAAGGTTAAATCCATTTTCTATAAGGAAAATGGATTGTCTGTGGGTTTGTCTTTCAGGTTTCTGAAAAATGCTGGTTTGAAGTCAGAGACTGAGGGATTTTTAATCGCTTGTCAGGATTGTATTATTAATACCCTAGTGTATCGCAATCGTGTAATGCATATACCTGTCGACAATGGTACCTGTCGAGCATACAAACAATATCCGGAAACACTTAGTCGTATTCTAAGTCCATGTCGGAAGTATGCATGTTACAAGTATATAGAAAGACACAATGCTGCACTGAAGGTGCTTTATGATTATCTTAGGCACCAGTATGGTATAGATAAAGAACCTATCCTGCCGTATGCCAACGGGGATCAAGAGTCCGTTGTTTAGAATGAACAATGTAAGATCTACTGGAACTTCTCTCTTAACACTACTCATTGTATCAGTGCTACTAAGCCTGATATAGTCCTCCAGGATGATAAACGTGAGATCATTTTTGTGATAAGAGTTTTCTGCTCCTGCTGAAACAAATATTATTCACAAGGTCTATATAATTTACTACCTCACTTTTGGCAGCCTTATTAAATACTAACACAACGTTAGCTTTCATATCTGGGAATTCACCCTAAGATATGGAGAGCTTAAATATTTTTTCGCATATCCGAATGATATACGTTTATAATTTTTACAATCGACAAGCAAGTTATTTTACTGATAAATTAGCTTTTTAATCACGTAATATGTGGTTGACACCATTCGGGAAATTCCCAAATTTTATTTTTTCAATGGGAACGTTCACAAAATTACTTCACAATCTAAGCGGTAGGGGGGTTTCTTTGCAAACCGTGAAACAGTAGTTTTTTATAAAACAGCATGACAGGGTATGGGAAGGGAAATATTTAAAAAAGTGCGATACGTCTTTTATAAACGATTCTGTTTCCAAAAATTCTCAATTTTTGATTTTTTTTTTAAACTTGGCAATTTTATTCCCTATACATTAGAAACAATGATTTGTACTCACCGGATTTTTCCATCCGCATTTACAATCATCTTCAGTTTCTTTTACTTTAACAAAACAAGCAAATCGTCCTCCAGGCGTATCTTCTGTACTTTGAAAAGTAACTGTCATATCTGTTTCCTCTGAATCTCGACTGAAGGTACCAGTCCCACATAAACGTAACGGTTCATTTTTTGCACTCAGGTATATAAATACTTGATCCAATGAACAATTGTTACTCTATATAAAAGGTACCAATATGCAGAAACTATTAATTTGTGATATCATAAGTATTTAAATAAAGAATTAATGTACTTCTTATCTCTATGCAAAATTATGAAATATTTTTCTAACAATAATGTTGTTGAAGTTCTGAGTGTTTCTGGTTTCATTGGACGACTTGTTTGCTTGATAATTTTTTGAAGAACTTTTGTTGTGAACAAAATTTTTAAAAAACTAGTTAAAAAATACGCAAGTGTATTTCAATAATAGTAATATTGAAGTCAATATTTAATAAAAAAAACTTAATTTAAAAAATAGAAGATAAAAATGTCGTTTTTTTAAGCTAGTTATTATCATTGTGAAATAATATTGTTTTTTAATATTTCACGGTTTCCTTAATTTTACAGTAAAGATTCTTTCCTTAGCATATATAGCAGTGTAGATTCACATACTACGGAATTATAAATTGATCTTACCGAAGGAACATCGAACTCGTCACAGTTAATAAAAATTCGAGAATCACTTTTAATATTCCATTGACAGAAATTTGTGCCTGTATATCGATTAGGATAATTTGGACTAGCAAGATAATATATCCTCCCTGGCACTAAGTTCAGTTGAAAAAAACAATTTAAATCAATTGCATTGCTTGTGTAGCAAAATGCAAGCAGAAATCCAAATAAGATGTCTGCAAAGGAAATTTGCCATACACAATATATATAAAATTAAAGCATTATTGCTATTGATTAATAAATAAACAAATTAAGGTTTTTAATAAAAAATTATTACTCACCTCGATACATCTTATGTATGTATAAGACTTAAAATATCTCTAAAAATGTATTAGACTTTTTATCCTCATTTGCAAAGATGCTATGCAGAATTTTTTTTAACTTAATGGTTGTTTTGCGTTTATCTCGCTTTATATTTACACTATAAACAAATGAATATACTTTTTATGCTTTATGGTTCAAATAATAAAACACAAGTTTAACACGAGTGGAAAAATTGCTATTATTAAAATGCTCATTCCTTTATTTTGATAAATTGTAGAAAGATAAGAATTTATTTGAAATTTTTAAATTCCAATATTGTGTTTTATCATTTTGACACTTTCCGTCCTATCTATATTTACATGTTCTTGAAAGTTCGATGTGCTTTTAAACACTTTTTCTATAAAATTACAAGATTTGTTAATTTCCATGAGTAGCAACGATTTTATACTTTTGCTAAAAGTGTGACCTCGGAAGATTAGTTTACATGCATTCTGATAAAACCCAGATTGACGACCTGCTTTAGATACTATTCACGTACTTCTAATGTCAATTGAAAATAGAATTCAGACCTTACCTTGCAACAATTTCGAAATAACTTTTTCAGTACAATAATTATCGAACATGATGGTATTCTCATTGATTCTTGGAATTATTTTTATCTTTCAGTAATTTGCATGATTTTCGCAGTTCTCGATATTTTTTATTTATTCCAATAAATTTAATTTTACATTCAACTTTATTAATTAAATCTAATTTTGTTATTTAGGTTCGGAACTTAATGGAAATAATTTTTGTAAAATATTTGTAAAAAATAAAAAGTTAATTTCTGGTAATTCCAAAAATTTTGTTTTTATACAATTTTTAATTTCAATTGTTTAATGTGTTACGTCATAAACACAAAATACCAAATTATATTTATTTAAAAATCAACGGTGGGTAACATAGTGGGTAAGGTGTACGGAAGTGAAGTAACAACTTTAGACATTTGACATTTAACCTTTATTGCATTACAATATTTTCTGATGTGAAATGACTTGTTCAAGAAACATGGAATCTTTGCAAGATATAGTAAGGGCGTACCGTGAAAGGGTCAGCGGCCGTGGCTATTGTATTTAAACCTTGTCAAGGGCGCCCTGCGGAGTAGTAAGTGTTTGAACTGCAGTAGCTGGCCCAAATGTTGCCGATGAGGAACAGACCTTTCTTGGTTGTATATTTAAATACAATTTCGTATTCTTTAATTTTGTTTCGATGTCACAAGTTTCACGAGTTTTTAATGTTCGATTCAAAAAGGTTGATCTTGAAGATCAGGTTAAACTCACAATGTCAAAAATAGAATTTAGAGTTTTAAATAAAAATTTAAACTTTCAGCAATAAAATAGTATAATGGTCACACAAATTAATTAAAGTTGTCAATACAATTTTTAACACACGAATACATGAATTTTATCAACAACGAATAACTCCTTACGACAAGAAAATTTAACAATTAATATAACAGATTCATTACAATATTAGCATGTTTTCAGACTTACGTATTGACAAGAAGATATGACTGAACGACGAGATTAATAGGCGAGACGATTTTGACTGACTTGCTATACAAAATTTAGGTTTTTTATATTAAGGAATTTGCATTTTTATCGGTGACAAATGGTCTTCTATTATTGTTTTCGATATCTGATGCAACATTCTAAGAATTTTTGTACATCATTATTTGAACGCGACAAAGGTTACAAGTGCTATAGTTTGCCCTTCTATGAGCTGATTTTATGAGTTAGGTTTCAAACTACTTCTTTTAAAAGTTTTAATTTACATATTATAAATTCAATGTTTAATAAAGTTACATTCTGGAAGTCTATTTGTCACAATTTTGGCATTGGTGTTATAAAAATTTACGCGTGTCAAAGAAAATAAATTATTATATTTTAATTATTTAAATTAATTGAATTATAAAAGTTGCTGACGTAACAAATGCATAAATTTACATATATTCTTTAAAAAAATGTCCGTTTTATAAGGCAGACCAACATTATTCCGAAAGGAATAGTTTCAAACGTAATCAGTTCTCTTCTATTTTCAGAATGGTAGCAAGGCCACCTGTCGAAGACTGACCTCCTTTGGGCTGGGAGGCTCCTTCTTATAACATTAAGTATCCGCTTCTTCTGCGCAAAAAACTTGAGGCGTCCATCTGGTGGTCATTATCAGAAGCTATTACCGCGTATGAGAAGAGGTCTCGCAGCCTAAAGGAACTTGCGATACTTTTGGATAGTGATTAATATCAAAGATTTTCCAAAGTTGGTAGCAATTTAAAATTTATTTTATTAAACGTATGTATAACATAAAAATCAGGTACTTCAATAGATTCTGTTGAATATTATTCAGCTCTGCAATAAGCGGTACCTGTTTGATTGATAAAAAAATGTTAATATTGGGTATAATAACATATAATAATGAATAACAATGAATAATAATGAATAATAATTAATAATAATTAATAATAATTAATAGTGATTGTTATAATAATTATAATAATAATCTCTATTTTAATTTATGTTTATTATTATTGCTTATCTTTGGAATACCTGGTGTTACTGATACTATCCAGTCGATGAAAGCACCCACTCGAGTATTTACAGAAGGATTTCTGGTGGCACAGCCGATTCCGTAGCTAATGATCCCAACACTAACTAGTCTTCCAGTTGTTGGATTTTGCCATAACGCTGGACCTCCACTGTCAAACTGCATATAAAGTATTAGTTATTGTTTATCGATTTAGAAAAATAAATAAAAAGTGTAAAGATATTCAATTCTTCACCCTCGCGAAATTGGAGACGCGTGCATGACCTGTACTGATGTCCAAGACGACCAATCAGAGCGCGAGTGAAGCGCGGCACGAATATGACTGGTGAGGGCTCTACCCGGCCAAATGCATAAAAGAAGCGTATTTCGCAGGGCTCGAGGCAGTCTTCGACGAGCCGCCCGTGAGGTATTACCTCTCTGGGATACCGAGAAGAGCATTTCTCTTCGATGGAGAGCATTCCTCTCCATTTACGGATGGGTCAATTTCATCTCGGAAACCGGGAGTTTTCAGGACGAACTTCTTACGAAGGGATTCTTACGTTTGAAATTGGTTAATAATTAGTAGTCCGCTAAATTATGAATAAAAATTACGCAATACGTTTTCCTTTGTAATATACGTTCGAATTTCGTTTTATCGCGTTCCGTTTGCGCTTTACGACGTATAATTATTATTTCACGTAGTTTCCCTACGGTAAGAAACTTAAATGTTTCAGCATGTTGTAAATATAACTTTTATCTAAAGAAATAAAACTGTAATTAACTATATTAAATATGCCATTGTTTCGAATTAACTATTTTAAACGAACCTTGGTCCGACGAGCGAATCCGCTTGCGACAGTAAATTGACTCTTTCTTTTGATTAGATTAATTTACACGTCTTACTTAAGAATTCAAGTTTTAACTTCATTACAAAAGCTCCAATTTTTTGCATGTTTTTCACTGTGACGTTTTGACAACTTGGTTCGCTGTCCTCATCGGGTAAATCTACTTATTAAACACCACATTGAAATACGAAAAATACAAATACCACAGATTGTCTAATAATAAAAAATTGATGTATTAAAAACTATGCATTAAAATAATGTAAATAAATTTTACTTGACATGCATCTCTGCCAGTTGCAAATGTACACATTTGACTATCCAACACGTTAGGAAATGTCTGCCTGCATGTTGAAAGATTGATAACACTCAACCTGGCTTTCTGTAGAATATTTGCAGTTTCACCAGCAAATTCCGTGGTTCCCCAACCTGGGAATGCAAACCAATATTTCCTTATATATAATTTCTGTTGAGAGTTATTTGTTTTATATAAACGTTCAGCAAACCTTCAATTTTTTAGAAAATTATTTGTTTAGTATGACTGAGTGTAATTATTACCCAAAATTTCCACAGAAGCTCCGCTAAAACTGTCCCGACTATGTTGAAATGGTAGACAGGCTGGTCCAATTTCATTTGTAAATCTTATCTGCCCCATAATTGTTATAACACTAATGTCGAAAGGACTATTTCGTACAGTTGAAAAAGAAGGATGCATGACATAACTCGAAACCCTGAAAAGAGTTGAGTTTGTGTCCATACCTAAAACAATAATACGACATAATCTTTATTTAAAATTTCTTCTACATATTCTATACTAAAAATGTGGTTATCTTTGTTTTAGATAAATACGTTAAATATTATCAACTTGTCAGGTTTAAAAAATGTTCAAGGGAATCATCAATGTCTAAAAGATTTAGTCTTTTATTAGTGATTTCCTGGAAATTTAATCGAAATATTCTTAGATTTTTAATTTGAATCATTTGGAGGATGTAAAAGAAAAGAGAAAAGTGTTGAAATGTTGTTTGTCAGATCCTCAAGTATAGATGTTAGATAAAGCTATGTGAGACGACTGGGTATATTTGCGTGGAGTAGTAGTAGATGAAGCTTTTCGATTGACAAAAGCACGAGAAGCGTGAGGATATTCACTTTCTATTAGTTGTACTAGAATAAGTATCAGAAGAATTATTGATGCCGATTCCCGAGTCGAAATATAGGCCCCACTTTCAACCTGGTGCTACTGATTAGAACCTAGTTTACAGCTGGTAGAAACTACAGCATCTGCTCTAAGTCCACTTGCTCCTACATTTTAAATTATAGACCCTACTTTGCATCCAGTTTTTCTCAAGCTTTTGGAAAACGTATAATCTAATCCTTACCTTCATTCTACTTGAACCTGCAATAACCTACTTTGCATCCAGTTTAATCAAGCTTTTGGAAAACGTATAATCTAAACCCTCCTTTGATTCTATTTGAACCTGCTATGCGAATTTGGCGTCTGCGCAGAAAGACCAATAAGGAAGCAAAGATGACGACGCGAGTTGGCGTGTATCAAGAGACGCAGTTCAGTGATTTCAACTTTTTGATATTTTAGCATCTTGGAAATTAATGTCAGTGATGTTTATGCGGGTGTACTAAACTCTCGACAACAATGTAATAATCATAAAGTGTAAATATACGAATATTTACTGTAAAAACAGAATATTTACTGTGACATTTTCCAACGACTCTCGGTTGTACATAACAAAAGACTCTGTACGTTCGTGGTAGATTTACTGAAATTTAATTTGGAATAAGAAAAAGGATGAAAATGAAAAACAGATAAAGTTATATTGGAAAGATAAATTTAGAGGAAGAAACCTGAATTTCGGAACCTAAAATCAGTTTCCAGGAACGCGAGTTTTTAAGGATTGGGAATTCAGGTAGCCCTTCCGAAAGTACCCTAAAATTCGCAAAGAAAGAAAGTAGAAAAATCTCGGACCTTGCGACGAGTGTCCAAGATTTGACTAGGAGAGGAGGATTTCGTAAGAGAACTGGATCATTTAAAAGTTTCCAAGTGAGTCTTATGGTTTGAAACGAGAAAAAGGTTTTTGAAGTTAAGTACATGAGACACGTTGAGATGGAAATTGTAAAGACGATTTTTCATTTGAATTTGCAGAATTTAAAAATTTTTGATCAGATAAAGAACGATGAGTTTGGGACAAATTTTTTAAAGAAGCTGACCAGGAAGATCTTCGACGTTTTGCATTCTGTTTGTGAAAACAGAAGAGCATAACCCATCTTTTTTTTGCCTTTGGGGATTGATTTTGGTTGAGCTTTTAATTATTCTCAGTGCTAACAAAAATCAAGTTCGAAGCTGAGATACCAGTCGTTGTTACATCCCATGTCATGTAACCAAAATTTAAAAATTTTAGATTTTAATAAATATCAATAATTTAGTTTAAAATCACATATATATCTATGATTAACATAATAATTGATCAATAATTAATGGACCCATTGAGTATACTTTAAGAATAATAATAATCTAATCATTTACAGTAAATCAAAGGATATTGATCAATAATTAATTATACATATTAAAATCAATAGTAAAATGATCAATATGAATTGAAAACTTCGAAATTCATGGTAACTAAATAGCATATATAAATAATAAATACAAATCAATTAAAAGTAAATGTTTTCAGATAATTGATAATAATCGATAGTCGATAATAGATAATCATTAATCAATCAATGAAGAATCAAAAGATAAATCAAAGCAATAATATTGATTGTAAATAATATGAATATTGATAATCAATATCATTAATACAATAAAACCTCTATTATCGATTTAAATCGAAAATCAATAATCAATATAATCAATATAATTTGGAGAGTGAAGTATGAAAAGTTAATGAATGTTATGACTATTATCTAAAAATAGTTTAATTAAATGAAAGGGAAAGAGAGTAAGAAAGCTGAATCACGATATGAATCATCCGAATAAAACTAAATTAAATGTCGCATGACCAGTGTCACATGTGATGATCCCACATGATGTCAGGTCACGAGACATGGACCACGTGACACAATGTTAAAGACATAGGGTCATGTGACCTGGACCACATGAGATAAAAGACTATGTGACAGGAACCACGTGACCAATGCAAAAAGGATACCAATCACGTGGGACATGTCACATGACATCTTAGACTCCACTTCCCCATTGGACTAATGTAAATCAACCCCTATATAAACCTCAGAATTTTCTCTAACAATTGTCAAATACTCCGTGAACTTCTAACTTGAAAAGTATCGTGAGTCGGCCCGTCAAGTCCACTTTTGTATAGTTTTGTAGTCTTCTGAGCGTAGTTTTCATGTTTCAACGCGATAATAGTTTCGTGATCGCTTATTCAAGCTTGAAATGCTAAGTAAATTCTGTGTTCAACGACGGTTAATATTCCTTACATCGTATCTTATTTTCAACACGTTGATAATCTCCGTGATCGCTTATTCAAGCTTGAAATATACGTTTGTAGTAATAGTAGTTTCGTTTCCAACACGCTAGCGGGTTCCGTGCGTCATATCAAATTTGGAACGGGTAAAGCTCTTTTACCTAGTGGACAGCTGTCAAAGACACATTACTAAACAACTGTGTGGCTGACGTATTCCTTAGTCGTGAAATTGTGTGTGATATCCTCGATGTAGCGAACTAACTACTTTAATTTATTAAAGTAACTGTTGCAACCAATTTGACGCGTCCTAAGTGTGTGTGCTATCCTCCA
>WNHD01004975.1:0-10652 GCA_011057455.1 Ganaspis sp. Gsp50 | reverse complement strand
GGAAATGAAAGTAGAACTCAAAAACTATCAATTAGCATCATAAAATTAAAATTGACTTTTAAGAGCTAAGCCCCCTTTTCTCGCGGACGGTCACATATAGATTTTCCCAAACATTCCCAATAGAAGTTTTCTATAATATTTTCAAATTTTCATAATAGATATTAATCCTAAGTTTGATTAAAATACTAATTTTATTAAATCTTACTTTATTATCAAAAATAAAATATACAATTAAATTAGTTACAATATCCACTAGCAGGCTAACTAATCTTATATTCAAGAAAGTATTAATTATAGATGCACATTAAAAAAAGATTATTCTTTACTGTGATATAGAGTACTAGACAAATTTCAAAATGACCATAATAAATTCTTTAAAACCGTAACGTTGTATTTCCACCAAATAATGAAACATTCTTTTTGAAACTTGGTAAGAAACCTAATAATACACGAAAGATTTTCTCACTGGAAGTTTTGTGAGTCTTAAACTGAAGGCAAAACTCATCGCATGTGAAGTTTTGACAATGCGTATTTCGAAACTTAAGACTTATTTATTAATAAAATTATTAATAAATAATATTTTTGTTTTACATTTTGGCTTTCATTTGAGCCGTCCCTATTACATAGTGAATAACTGTACCAAGTTTCATTAAATTTCAACATTAATTGGCTAAAATATGATGGTGTGATTAATAAATGTAATTGAATTTTGAATTAAAATGTTTTCATTATAAAAATTTTTTTATTAAAAATATGCATCACAAAAAAAACTCTAAAGAAAGAGAGCATGTCTCTATTGTTTATAAAAGAAACTACATTTTTTTAAAAAATAATTTTTTGATTTCGTTAATTCGCCTAACAATTTATCCAGGGGACAATACTTCTACACTTTTCCGAACGTAGATCTGATGCTTTGATCTGAAGCCTTAATTGTTATATTTGGAAATTTTCTATGAGCTTATACACGGTGAAAAATCGCAAGTAAAATTTACCTAATAAGGTTAAGTTCAAATAAAATATACCTAAAATGTTAGGTATACTCATTGGAAATACTATTTTCTGCGTGAAAGTAAATAGAATTAAAAACTTTTCGCTAAGTAAACTTAAAATTAGTGAAATTATTAATTTTTTTCATCTTACCGTCAAGTGGATAATCTGTTGGCATCAACTCATCGCTTTTAATTTTCTTCTCATATCCTGATTTGTCATGATATTCTTTTCTGTCATTTATTATCTATTAAATAAAAGCAATAATTATCCGAAATAAGATAAGATAGGCGAACAGAAATAGTAGATAATTAATAAGAATAATTTACTTTTTGTGAAAATTTATGAAGTTTGTTTAATGTTCTTTGATGCTGAAAACCTTTTAAAGTCCAAGAGAAAATCCAATTGCTGTATAACCATGGTCTTGTTACTCTGAAATATACAAAACATTAAATGTTTTCAATTATGATTTTTTAAAAAAAAACGAATTATCATACCTATACGCCATTACTGCCGAAACCTTTCGAACAGCATTCATGTACTCTTTTGCTCCACTCAAACTGTGCATCGATGCTCCCATTGCACTTTCTAAAATTGTTCATTTCATTAAATTTTTAAATTTAAAATAATAATATGCATATAATAGGTATGCAAGGTAAAAATTAATATTTATATATCACTGAGTAGGTATGCATCTTGTTGAAAAAACTATTCATTTATTTAATAAACTTGATTAAAACTAACTTTTATGTCGAGCATTATAACTTTTTTATTTATATTCGTAAAATGATGCATTTCATCCATGTACATTTTATTCTAAATTATTTAGATAAAAGATTCTAGAGTGGAATTATTAGCGTTTAAATAAGGATAAATAATATTTTAAGAAGTTGATTCAGAGTGAAGGTGATTATGAAAACTACTTACAGAATTTTACGTTTCGATGACCCAACGTGGCATTTTCAATTTAGTAAAGGATGTAACTAAAATTTTTACTACATTATTGGTTGAACTAAATATAAAATGAAATAGCATGAAAACTTACTAAAAACTTATTTACATATATATTTATTTGCATATTGTTCAGAAGCTATTACGTTGAACAATACAATAGTAATTATATATAATAATCTTCTTAAGCAGTCTCTTCTTTATTCATTCATTCATTCATTTATTTATTTATTCTGTTTACACCTAAAATTGGTCATTTTTACATTCAATAACACAGCCACACAAAAAAATAGTTTCGGGGTTGGGGTATCAAACCACTCTTTTCCTATGTATTTTGAAGTACTGAATACAAATCTGAGGTCCGTTTTGCGCCTGCACGTGTAGGGTCTTTTCAAACCTCAAAAAACTTGGCGGATTTTATTTGACAAGTACACCTTTTTAAAAAATTTTTAGATTTTCTCGAATTTTGTTACTCGGGGAATTTTGAGATCGCTGAGTACAAATCTGAAGTCAGATTTTGAAAATCCAAAATGGTGGATCCAATATAGCGGAGAAATTTTTAAAAAATTGTTGGATTTTCTCGAATTTTGTCACTCGGGGGTTTGCTGGGTCGCTGATTACAAATCTAAAGTCATATTTGTAAAATTCAAAGCGGCTCATCCAATATCAAGCTCAGTTTTAAATAAAATTTAGATTTTTAAACAATTAAAATGGTTTAGTCAGTTTAATAATAATAATGGAACTTTCCTTTAGATAAACGTAATATTAACCGTCGGCATTAGCCTTACCCGATGTGCACCACGAAGATGTTGCACGAGCGGATTTTGTACATTATGTAGCTCTTATAAGGGTTGTTTGGTATTCTAGATTAGGTAAAAATAATAAAAGCTTTTTTCCATTAATTCTCTTTTTTACTGCTATAACGTGTTCTCTTCTCATCAAATGCTCTATGTAAAGGCGTTCGTTTACATTTTCTGTTTTGGCTTTGTATATCTCTTTTAAGCATCCAACAAAAATCTGCTATCATATTTACGTCCCATCTTTCCTAGTAGCGAGTTTCCATCACCTTTATGTTTTTATGGAAGCGTTCACCCTGTTCTTCCCTGAAATCCCCGAGGTTATCAGGAAAGCAATTGAGATGAGAATGTATGAAATGTAATTTTAAGTTAATTAGACAACCCAGTTTTCAAGGTCATTAATCATTTTGGAAACAATTTCTTTATGTTCTAGAGACTTTCTATTTCCCAAAAAGTTTTCTGTTACTGCCTGAAAACTGAGCCTAGCAGCTTTTTCCAATTTGTTCATTTTAGTAAGAAACGCTTTATCCTTAAGGGGGGGGGGGTGTATGGCCCAGAAAGCAGAAAAAAAGGTAATTTTTAAAAATTTTTTTAAAGCAACGGTAAATGTTTTTAGAAAAACTTTTCTTAGACATTATTAGGCACTTATTAAAAAAATTTTTTTTAAATTCTTGTTAAAAAATATACAGATGTGTGCAACTGAAGAAGCATTGTTGACGGCGTCGTCCGAAAAATGGAATTTGCGGTGAACATCATAACTACTGGACATTTTATTTAAAAGGAAAAAATGAAATACATTTTATTAGAACAAAAATTTTGCCCGCCCCAACGTTTTCCTTTTTCTTTTTTTTAAAATATTAGAATTGTTGACGATTAAATAGTGCAAAACACCCGTTTTTCACTTAAAAATGCCGCCATTTTGTAGCAGTATCTTGAAGAAACTGAAGAAGAAAAAGAAAAGAAAAAATTTGGGGCGGGATTTTATGTGTTTAAGAAGTTTGCCAAATTTGGTTAAGATCGGTGCAGTAGTTTTCGAGTGAAAGTATTCAACGACTTTGAAAATCATTATTTCGAGAAAAATGAGTTTAATGTTAGAACGTCTAAGCGCTCAAATGAGTACTTTTGAAAGGCGTTATAAAAGTACTTTGGATGGGAATAAATACAAAGTATAGTAGGTCATTTAAAACTTTAGAAATCCAGCTATTAAAATATATTTTGGTCAAGTTTTTAAATGCAATCGTTCAAGCTGGGGAACTCGAAGAACTTTACTCTTTTTGGGACATTTTTATTAAAAATGTATATAAAACTCTATAACTTTAATAATTTTTCTTCAAATTACTTGAAACTTTTCTTGACTATGTTTGAGATGTCCTGATACAAGAAAATGCAAAAGAAAAAAAACCGATTTTCTGTACCTTACCCCCCTCCCCTTAAATAGTACTCGAAATTCAGGTCCATCAAACACTCCTTCTTTTTTTAGCCTCGGAAATTTCGGTGAGTTTCGTCTGAAGATACTGTAAACACTTATCTTTATTTATAGCTTTCACGATTTGCTTCATAAAGCCAAGCTTTAAGTGAAGAGGAGGAATCAAAATTTTAGATGGATGTACCAAGTGTTTATGAACAATGTTTTGTGTACCAGAAACAAACGATTTTCTTTTCGGACAATTTTTTTTTATAATCATTTTGACGATCTCTATTGTCCCATAAGCATATATAACAAGGGTTCTTGGTAGAGCCAGATTGTTGGCCAAGTAATAATGTTATAATTTTTAAATCGCCACTTATCTGCCATTTATGTTCCTCATAATCAATTTTCTATAAAAGCACATCTGGCCTTTCATATTTTTTCTGCATGACAGTAGAGTGGGCTATTGGTACTGGGGCGTATACGTTCGTATTGTGCAGTAAAACCGATTTTATACTGCGTTTTGATGAATCTATAAACAGTCGCCAATCTTCAGCTTTATAGCAATTTTGTTTAAATTCGATTATGAGTCCTCTGACATCAGTACAAAGCACCAAAGAAGAATCCTTATTTTTATCAAAATACTTACGGAATTTCTTGTCTCGTTCTTGGTAAAAAGAAACCTTGGTGCCTGGTTTCAGACAATGCTTTCTCTTAAAATACGAAGCTAATTGTAAGTACTATGCACCATCTTTAGGCAAACCCAAATCCCGAACAAGATCATTCAGTTCCGATTGCAAAGTTAACGATGGAGGAACTATTATTTTTTCCTGGTATGTAACATAGGTTGTATCACTGTCGTCTTATTGTCTATCTCAAAATTGCATTCATGGTTATCAGATTCTTCCTCAAATTCAATGTTTTTATCATTTTCAACTACGACGGTATTAATTAAATCAGTGTCCTACTCTTTTGACGACAATAACGTTGGAATTCTAATCTAAAATTTACTGCAAATAAAGCAAAAAGCATCACGATTTTTGTTAGAAATGTGAGATTTTGACAATGAGTCAATCACAGGTTGTTTTCTTGTAGTATCAATTTCTACATTAGCCAAGTTATTAACTAATGTAGAGCTGCGGTTGCTTGATAATGAAGACTGCGAGCCCGTTTTCTCATCCTGACCAGTCGACGATACTGCGGATCCGAGCCGCTGCATCGTAATACGTTTGCTACTTGTGTCTGCCATGACGGTATGTGAGCCATTATCCAGGGACTTAGCCGAATAGCGGGCATCTTCTTTGAACACCGTCACCGCGTGGAGGGGCCCTGGATGCTGAAACAGGTAAGGTACAAGAATACGCGACGGACATTTTTAATTTTGAAAATATGACTTCATATTCGTACTCAGTGATACCAAAAACCCCCGAGTGACAAAATTCAAGAAAATCCAACAATTTTTTAAAAATTTCTCCACCATATTGGATCTGCCATTTTGAATTTTTAAAATCTGACTTCAGATTCGTACTCAGCGACCTCAAATACCCCCGATTAACAAGATTCGAGAAAATTTAACAATTTTTTAAAAAGGTGTACTTGTCAAATTAAATCCGTCATGTTTTTTGAGGTTAGGAAAGACTCTACACGTGCAGGTGCAAAATGAACCTCAGATTCGTATTCAGGGCGTCAAAATACATAGGGAAAGGGTGGTTTGATCCCCCAACCCCGAAACATTTTTTTTTATGGCTGTGTTATTTTTCGAAAGGTTTTAATATTTCGTTGCATTATAAAATGTTATAAATTGAAGTTAATTTTTAAATATTAAAGAATGTAATAATTTCAAATTCATTTTTTGATTTTGACCTTTGAGTTTAAATGTCCATAGTAGTTCAGAATAAAATGATTAAAATTTCTCGTATTTATTCAATTTTTAAAAGTCAAACAATTCTGAGGAAAATTTTACTTAAGCAAAAGGATTTTATACATTTTTTTATTTTAATTCAATTTTAAAAAGTTTGTTTTGCAATGTAAAATAGAAGTTCAAATTTTTTTCAAAATGATAAATGTTTCTTAATGACCCTTTGCTTATTTTAAAGATAATTTTTCAAAGAATGGTACTTCTATTAGCAAAAAGAAAATGTCGAATACTATGTATGATGTATGTAATTAAAGTACAAACTTTTCAGAATATACAAGATTTTAAAGTTTTACTAAAAATGCTATAATAATTATTATTCACTAGAAAGTTATACGCACGCTACAGCGCGTGAGAATAGCGAACGAAATGATTAATTTATTTGAATTGAATTTGCAAAGAAACTCAAATTTAGAAGAAATTTCATAATATTTAAATAGCATTAGTATTTTTCTCCCTTAACGTTTTTCAAATGACTTACATTAATCATAAATTGTTTTAGAAAATTATTTCTTACGGGATATATAAATCGCCTATAAATATGTTAATTTAGTCAAGGATACTTGTTTCCCTTCTAGAAGGAGTTACAATTTTTCAAAAAAAGCAAAAATAAAAGATTCTTATTATATACATTTGAATTAATTTAAATAGAATTAAAATTATCAAGAAAATTTAAAAAAGAAACTATATTAAACATTTTTAAAATGTTAAAAAAAATGTAGAAGTTTTTAAAATATTCTAGAGAAGAATTTGTTTATAGTATTCCATAAGACTCCATAATATTCCCAGATAGCACCAAAAGTTTTGGGAAGCTTCCTGGGAGTTTTCCATGTGAGGTTTGGAAGTTTCCGCGGGAAGCTTTCATGAAACTTCCTAGATATACTCAAATGTCCTCAAGTTGGAAGTTTCTTACGGAAATTTGTCGCAAGATTGTAAGAATATTCCTGAAATATTTTTAATATTTTAATTTAAAATCACTTTTTCAACTGCGTTTATTTGAATGATTAGTATTGAAACCGTCGGGAATATAAAATAGTATTTATACGCATAATTGGAATTTTCCAAGTTAATCAGGGACCAGGATTTTATGACTGACATATCAGGCTGTATTGATTAACATTCGACAAGTTGAATGGTAAAAACAAATGTCAACTGGCAAAGTCTCTTTTGAGACGGAAACTGATAACAATGGTTTAATAAAGTCATGGAAAGAATCCTAAGATCAGAAAAATCTGAGTGAATCGCAAGATTAAGAAGATGATCAACCCAGAAATCCCCATGGTCTTACTCAAAAAGAACTAAGTGACTTGGTTCAAGACGCAGGTCTTTCAAAAGAAATTTCCAAAATCCTCGCGCTTCTAGATTGAAAGAAAAGAATTGCTTAGCTCCAGGTACTCTAGTGAGTTTCCACCGTAATCGAGATAGAACACTTCGAAAATTCTTCTCTAAAGCACAAGGTTTAGTTTATTGTATTGATGATGAAGGACTCATAAATTGATTTAAAAGTGTTCAATATGTAGCTAGTGACTGGCGACTATTTATTAATTCGTCAGTGGGCAGTTTAAAAGCTGTCTACTTTACAATTATGAATTTCTAATTCGGATTCTGTAAACGAATTTACTATGAAATTCCATAGAAAATGCTTCTGAAATAAAAAATATTGTTATACATCGTCTAAACTCAATATTTAGTCAGAAATCGGTAAACACCATCAGTTTTTACGTAAATGATTTTTAAATTAATTGTAGTAGACGGTTAAGAAAATTGTTAGGATCTATTTAGAAGTAAAATTTTCTGCTCTTTCCGAATCTGGGGTCAAAAGAAATCTAATAACTTCAATAAAGGTCTTGACATTGATCTTGACATGATAAGGTCAAATAGACACCGGGATCATGATCAGCGACCCCAATAACGTAAAAGTCAATGGGTTCGGGACCCATTTCTATCAAAGGTACAGGAAGAGAGCCGAAAGATGACTGTTACCTTCAAGTGACCTCGAAATGACTTTTACTGGTCAGTTAAAGACATTGTTAGGATCTAGTCGCACGAAAAATTTTCTACTTTTTCCAAATCAAAATGAAAAAAAAAATTATATCCCTTAAATCATTCGACCTTGACCTGGACGTGGTAAGGTCAAATGGACTCGAGGATCGTAATCAGCGAACCTAAAAACCGAAAAGTCAACTGGTCTGAGTTACGTTCCACCTTAAACTCATTTTGTGGCCCTGTGTTATTTATCCAGCAGTAAATGTTTTAGGGTAAAATTTCTAATAAATAATATAAACGATTTTCGAAAAGTTTCTATATTTGGGTGATTCTCCGCGTAGCGCAGAATGTAATGTCCCCAGTGTTTTTTAAGAAACCAGTTGCAAATATTACATTTATTCTAACGAAAAAAAATCATTTTTATGTTTGCAAAAATAGCTAATAATTGTTTTTATTAAAAAGTTTTTAATTTAACTTTAAAGACTGTTTTAATATGCCAAAGCGTCATGATAAAGCCTTTCCCTAGCACGATTTTTATAAAAACAATTGTTATTTTAGTAAAATATAATAATCAATATGAAAACTATTAATAGTTTTGAATTATATGTGTTAGTAGAATTGTAAAAAATAAAGCATTTTTCAAATTTCTTTTTTTCTATTTTTTGTGTATGTTCATCCTTGTACCTCATTTTAGCGTCATCGTAAAGCCTTTTTACAAAATTTCATTTTTTAATAGGACAAAACCATTATATTTGTTGGAAAATGATTGCGACCTATTTTTTGAAAATTCTAATTCTGGCAGGGGATAATCTCTAATGTCTATTTAACACATTTTTGGCACAAATTGCTTAAAATTGCCTTTATTTATTTTATAATTGTATTTTTAAGATCGCGATGCACGCTTAAAATGACATTTTGAGGGTTATCGTAATTAATTCAGAAAGCTCATAAATCTTTCTAAAGACATGAGTTTCTTTCTTGGAAATGATTCACATTGAATTCATTTATTAATTTTATTAGATAATTGTAAAGAAAAATCGTAAATAGATAAAATAAATAGATTGTAAAATTGATGTGTGAAATGTCAAAATTTCACAATTTTTAAGCATTAATTTCCAAAAAGCAGATTGATATTTTTAATTTCAATAACAATTAAAATAAAGTATTTCTAAATTACTTTCATATGATATGCTTACTTTTTAGATTTATATTAAGGAAATAAGAAAAATTTTACCTGAAATATTGAAGATTGAGGTAATATTGCTGATTTTAAATGCTGATAACTTAGCTCCAGAAAAACAGAAAAATGTTATTCCGGTTTCAATCTTCAAGTTTCTTGTTTCTTTCTTCACGACTGGATTTTGGCGTTGGAGAACAATCTATTTAATAAGAAAAGCCACTTTGAAATTAAGTTTCGATTCGCGACTTTTCAGGTTTCAAAAACAAGTGTTTTTTTAAACTGAACTTAGCTCATGATTTCTTAATTTAAAATATTTTTTAAATTCAAATATGAAACACTTGTTTTTGTAACCTAAAAAGTCGCGAATCGAAACTTAATTTCAAAGTGATTTATCTTATTAAATATATTGTTCTCCAACGCCAAAATTTAGTGATGAAGAAAGAAAAAAGAAACTTGAAGATTAAAACCGGAATTATATTTTTTGGTTTTTCTGGGGCCAAGTTATCAGCATTTAAAATCAGCAATATTACCTCAATCTTCAATATTTCAGGTAAAATTTTTCTTATTTCCTTAATATAAATCTAAAAAGTGTAACGATTAATTTTTTTTTTTTAATGTATTAAAATAAGAAATTTTACTGAGACAGAAGAGAAATATACAAATAATGAATTAAATACATTGATCCAAATTACACAATTAGGAATTGACATAAAAATAGAAGAAACAATAATTTCCCAAAATTAAACAAATGAAATTATTAACATAATCAGGAGGCAAGAAAATAATCAAACTCAAAAAAGAATTTAGTAAGAAGAATATATATTGTTAATTCAAAATTAAAAGTTGATTACACAAGAAGGATCCACTACAATTGAATAATAATGATTTTAGTGGGTCACGAGAAATGCAATACTCAGCAAAATTGCATGCATATTAAAATGCTACAATAAATAATGAACCACACGGGCTAGAAATATGCATTCATACGAACGTTAAATACTGAGCAAGCTTGCTTCTACAAATTAAAATCAAATCACTCAAGATAGAAATCTTTTTACAATAACAGAGCGTATCGCCTCAAACACCATACAATTGCAAATATAAAATAATAATAAGAAAAGAAATACAAGCAGCAAGTTACGAATGAAAGATTTTTTAATTAAAAATTTATGTTAATGAAGAAAATACCCTGCTCTCTCGAAAATTCAAGTGAAAATATATGTTCGACAATTAAAAGATATGAATATTAGTAAATAGGTAAATGAGTTATAAACACGTGGTCGATCAAATAACCTGGTCGACACGCTCTTTAACTGATACGAAATTGCTTTCAATAAAAAGATAAAATCATATGACACAACAAAATTGCAAATCGTATTTATCAAATATAGCATACGGTATAAATAAAACGGTAAAACAAATTTGACT
>WNHD01004974.1:0-10653 GCA_011057455.1 Ganaspis sp. Gsp50 | reverse complement strand
CATATTGTAAAACTATTCAATTATTAAATATATAAATACACATTCGAGCACCAGAGAATATTAGTATTTGGTAAGAATATTTATATATTACTTTGTATAACATTTTACCTCTCTGTACTTAATTATAATAAATTGTTTTCATCCTATACTACCTTCTTTACTTTCCTTAAACTAAAACAAGGTAATGACAGTTCCCGTAGAACTGAAGCAATGACCTTCCTACAAATAAATATAAACGTACACAAGTCATATTGTCTTGAGTATATTTATTTGCTAACATCCCAGCCGTTTAATATCTCGATCACGCAATTTAAACAATTTCAGTTCTTAAGAACG
Source organism: Ganaspis sp. Gsp50 (assembly GCA_011057455.1). Lineage (NCBI taxonomy): Eukaryota > Metazoa > Arthropoda > Insecta > Hymenoptera > Figitidae > Ganaspis > Ganaspis sp. Gsp50. The sequence continues at coordinate 10,317 of WNHD01004974.1, read as the reverse complement.
TAACAAACTCGTCAGACGAAGATATTGTGCATTATTGTAAAGAAATTTATTTAGAGGTAAATTTATTTCGAGACAAATTTGTTTAGAGATAAATTTATTTCGAGACAAATTTGTTTAGAGATAAATTTATTTCGAGACAAATTTATTTAGAGATAAATTTATTTACATATAAATTTATTTATAGATGAATATTTAGTATAATGAGGAATCTCCAAGGAGATTATACTGATGAGGAACAATGAGCGGGTTCAAATTATGGTTTATTGGTTTAGTGAATCGACTACATATAAAGCATCAGTGGTGAACCTGCCGACCACATTCCAGCTAGCTGTTGTGGCAAACCAGGTGGTCTTTATACACTCGCTGCGCCAGCAATTACGACTTTTTGTTCCCTCTGAACGGTCACTGCTATTATAACCTGGAGTAATTATGTTTACATTTGGAAATTAATCGATTACTGCGTTGAGATAAATTCACTGAAATAATAATGCATCATATCCATCATCCAGGATGGTTCAAGTTTCCACAAACAGGTTGAATCCTCAAGTTCCTTTTTCCCTATCATCTCGAGGCATGAGAAAATTAAATTTTTAGTTCATTTTCCATCTCGTAATTCTCATTCATTTAACATTCATTAGGAATTTATTTATTCTTATTTCTAATTTAATCTTATTGCTCTAATTTGCCCTTGTTTTCGCCCTTATTGGTTTTGTTTTGTTTTGTTTTTTTTTTTTTGTTTTTTTTTTTTTTTTTTTTTTTTGTTTTTTGTTTTTTGTTTTTTTTTTTTCGTTAATTTAACAAACGTCATGATGAATCGCTTGTTTTGACTTTTTTTGTAGAAAAGATTTTAAAGAAACGAGGGAAAAGAATTTAGAAAACAAAAGGTATCGGAAGCGACCCAGTAACAAAGGGAATTAAACGAATTTATACAACAGAATATTTTTAGAATTCCACGTTGTAAGTAAAGGTTAATTTCAAAAAAGTCCTTCCAAGAATCTTGACTTGTAGGTCTCAGAAATGAAGCATCTGGTTTTATGGAGAATATTAAAGTGGTTGTGGTTATTTTTAGCTTGACTTGGAGTACAATGTGGAATACTCCTAATTGTTCTCGTTAACACTATTGCGCATCTGTCTGAACCCATGAACTTAAAATGTGCACATGACGTCAGATTGGTCACCAGAATCATTAGAAAAAAAGGTCCAAAAATCGCGGGAAACAGATGCTCAAGAGATTTGCATAAACGAGACTAAGCCGAAAGTTAATGTTGCGCGTAACGATCCTATAGCGCTCGCAGTTTCATATGCCCTTACTTTATTGTTATTCATTGGGATCCTGACCCACGGCCCATGAAAATTAATTCCCCGTCGCGCGGCGCCCAGCCAAATTACCCAACCGTGACCACTTTTTCAATCTCGATTTCATTTCTTTCGAGATTTTCCTACGATTTAATTATTTGTTGCTGCAAAAGTGCCATCTTAATTCTAATCTGAATTTTGGGTGGGATGCAGATAATGAATAAGGGAAGATGAAGGTAGGAACAGGGAAGTGGGATTTGGGATAATGAAGGTGCGAAATTAGGAAACGAAATTATACCACCTTCAAAATAGAGGTGGTACGTTGGTGGTGGGAAGTGGGATCACAAAGATAGAAATTCATAGGCGAAAAGTTAAATTTTGGAAATGGGCTAAGAGAGATAGGATGTGGGAAGTTACAGATAGGAAGTGGGGATAATAATAAATAGGGAAATTTAATGGCGAAGGTGGAAATTATCGTTTCGTCGTAGAGCTATCATAATTTTTGATTTTGTTTCACGAGTTAATTAAAACCCAAAGACGTCAATTAAATCTCGACAGGTGAGAATGCAGGTGGCAAATCAACGACAATCCAGAGAGGAAGACATTTTTTTGTTGACCCACATCAAGGATTTTAAATTTCAAATTAGATCATAAACTTTGTCAAATAAAAGAGCAGCATGCGGGGAAGTAAGTTTATTTATAATACATGGATTTTATTCACGCTAGAGATGTAAATTGTAACGTTAGATGGAACATATTCGCGCATTTATGGAGTCACCCTAAAGCCACGTTTTTCACCCCTCCTGCATTGCACATAACGCTCTACATTATGAATAAACTCAGTCACTTTTCGTGCGTGCATGAAAAAACGGATTTTCTATTTACGATGACCATTTGGATTTTGTATACTGAGGGTAGAGATTCGCTGTGATTTTGTCAGCTTTATAGTAGATTTCTGGGATAAAAGAACGGGGACACCCCTCAAGTTTATGCCATTATTATAATATGCAAGTGTGGTTCGATGAATGGTAAAATATCTGGTTGCCTCGATGCTTCTTGGGCGTTAGTTGACCATTGAAAAATACCTGGGACCTTTCTCTTACGATCCATGTAAACTCTCATGGTTGAGTCAGCCCTTGTGTACAAAACCCAATCTGACAGTTTTTTTCTCTCCTTAATAGGATGTATTATATATATTTTTTTCACAAGCCCAAGTTTTTTGACGCAAGGTTTCTGTCAAATTTGAATGGACTAAATTAATTTGTCCTTTTAATCGCCAAAAGGGTTCTTAAATTTGATTTTATTATTTGGATGGAAACATAATTTATACTCGCTTCTGTTAGAGCGGTATAAATTCATTAACTTGTTGATTTTTGTTGTTGCAAAATAAAATTATAAAAATGATAATCTTTTATAATTGTTTAAAAACTATTTGCAGTTTTCTTCTGTTCATTTCAGAGTTTTCATAAAGATATTTTTGTCTTTATGAATAATAGTTTTTAGCGCGAATAATAGTTTCTTCAGAAAGTATCTGTGATTGCTGAGAAAATTACAGTACTTTACGTATTGTTATTGATTCAGAAGAGCGAAAAGTGTACGAGTTGTTGGATACAGGAGGCTCTCATTATCATAAAAAATTACAGGGCAAATATTTTCACGCTCTAAAAAAGCTAATGTCCCTTGGAATTTGTTTGCGAAGCACAAAAGTGTCTGATGGCTCTACCTTTTTTCATTGTTGATTCACCTCTTGACTCGCAAGGTAACAAAGCAACCCTGATTAATAATTATACCAGAGCACCTTACCAAGTCCCCTTTCTTCACTGGCCTAATTTCCTTCGCTTCGTTGGATTCTTCCTTCTGCTCAGTGGCCCTAGAAAGTACCTGACCTTCCGCTGCTCGAGAAACTTGTCATTGTATTTTGGGCGTGCGCTCATCCACGTTGACGTGTTCGCCAGAGAATTTGACCTTTTCGAAAAAAGACACCACTGACCGTTGACCACTCGTCCAGCTGTGCTTCAGCCAAGTCGTAAAATCTATTCTAAACGACGGCAAAAGTTAAAACAACTAATCGACCCCCGGAATCTCCATCAACCTTTTTCGTTTACAACTTGAAACTAATCGTGTAAATCGATTCATTCGGAATTGTAACACAGAAAGATGCCTAGACGTAGATAGTGTAAACAGTATTTAATTGAAAAAATATTCGAAACATTTTCGATTGAATCGATACTGGGAATGTGTAACAAGTAATTTGACAAGAACCAAATCTTTAAAGATTGTATCTTTTTTAGTTATCCTGAGAAAAACATTTCTGTGATTCATTACAAATTGTTCGTATAGAGGTTTTGTTTCGATTTAAAAGAAAAAAAATTCAATTTTGGAATTTCAAATAATTAACTTAGATTGGAGGAAATTAGAAAATAGTAATTTACTCAAACGGTAATAGGATTAACACTGTTATCAAGAATATACGTAATCTGAAATCTAGGCAGTATCTTGCAAAATAAAAATGTAAAAAAACAATTGAATCGTCAGAGCGTTAAATAACAAGCCCATTTTTTAATTATTTTTTTAACATGAAAAACTATTATTATAAAGATAAAATGAACTCTTTGAATTTAATTTTTCAGTGACTTACTTTTGCAAAATAAAATTATAAAAATGATATTAATCAACGACTTTGACGAAGTCAGTAGCTGTAAATATACTGTAGGTTGTGAATTAATATATAGTGTTTTCTGAAAAATTGTTTGGAAATTGGAAGAAAGAAGTATAGAAATTTTATTTTCAGAAAATTCCGAGATTTTAGGAAGTAATTACGAACATTTTTGCAATCTAAAGAAATATTTTGCAAACAATTTATTCATTCGAAAAATTTGAGCTTAAATTAATAAAACCTCTAGTTTTTTCCTTCTGATTTTCGTAATTTACATAACTTTCTAAATATTTTCATTAACAAAATGAATGTTGACTCTTTGAAATGTCATGGACAAAAATCAATTATTGGTTGAGAGTAGTAAAAAATTTATTAATTCGTCACTGACGTTTTCATTACCTTTATCGGGAATCGTTTAATTTCCGTCTATTTGTAATCATAGATTATATAGAGCCTTTGGTTTACAAAATGTCAGAATATTTCAGTGAGAGAATAATCATTAATAATATAAGAAAAAAGAAAAAAAATATATATGATTATATATATATATATAAGAAATTATAGATATAAAAAAATAGTAAACAAATTACAAGAACAAGAATAAAGAAAAAAAATATATATGATTATATATATATATAAGAAATTATAGATATAAAAAAATAGTAAACAAATTACAAGAACAAGAATAAAGAAAAGAAATAAGATCAAAGACAGGTACAACAAGAATAATAATAATAATAATAATCATAATTTTAGAAAAACAATATAACCATCTATTTATCTCTTTTCAATCTTTACTTACGTTTTTCCATTTTTCACTTACTCTTTTTCAACTCCTACATTGCAACAAGATTTCTTTATTTTCCAGTTGAGTAAAAATTCCTGAAGTGATCGAACCTATTTTCATAAAATAACAAAACATTCTAAAAGTTGTTGGATTTTGAAAGTATAGTATATGTCAATAAGTTCACAGAAAATTTTGAAAAAAATAAAATTATTTGTATATATCTTTTACAATTAAAAATTTTCCACCTGTTATATTTAATTAATTATCATTATTGAGTTTTTCTTCAAAGTGAACGAGATGTTATGATTAAGCGAATGAAACATCGTTTTTTCAATTTATGTAACAAAAATTAAAAACTACAGTTAATTGTCATTTTTTAACAACTTTTTTATAAATAAATATAGTTTTAAGCCTTTAGCTTAACACAAATTTTGTTTTTTGCTTTATGAAGATTATCAATTTTTATCTGAAGCTTCAATAAAAATCAAGTCACAAAAATTAGAATCCAAAAGTATTTATTTACATTAACAACATTTTTTAAACTTCTTGTATTTGTTATAAAGAAATAACAACATGAGTGTTTTTTCTAAATTATGCACTGTCAGATAATGATAACTTTTGGTCAAATATCACAATACTTACAATATTGCAATTGTTATTCAAAAAATTATAAATATATTGAAAGGTAAACATTTGTAATTCAGATTGGTTCATTTCTTTATTTTAATTACCAAATTGCAATATACAAATGCCAATTTCTCTATTTTTAACTTTTTAATATTCTTTATCATTCTTGTTTACAAATTTAATATAAAAATTCAAGTAATCAAATTATTTCTCGTTGATTTTAAGTAGCAATAATGATTATTGCGGACGGTGTTACATTAATTTCACTTTAAATAACATTGTGATATAAATATTTCATGAACATTGTTTAAAACGTAAAAAAATAAATGTTTATTATGATCAATTTTATTTATTAGTACTTTTAAAGTATAAATACTACAAACTAGTTCAATTTCAATTAATAAATTTGCATGAAAAATGTGAGAAGAAAATGTGAAGTATAAAGTGGGAACTAGAAAGTGGAAGTAGAAAACGTGAAGTAGAAAGTGGGAACTAGAAAGTAGGAATTAGAAAGAATAGAGAAGAATGGAGGAAGTATAAAATATGAATTAGAAATTGTCAAGACAACAATTTTAAGTAGAAAATGTGAAGTAAAAAGTGTGAAGTAGAAACTGTGAAGAAGCAGTGGGAACTTAAAAGTGGGGAGTACAAAATATAAAGTAGGAAGTAGGAAGTGGGAAATAGAAACTAATAAGTATAGAAAGAGGGAAACAGACAATTTGAAATAGAAGCTGTGAAGAATTAAGTGGGAACAAAAAATGGGAGGTAGGAAACGTCAAGTAGAAAGTGGTAAGTAGAAATTGGGAATTAGGTATAGTGGAATCTAAAAACTGTAATGTGTGAAGTGGAATCTAGAAAGAGGAAAGTATGGAAAATGTGAAGTAGAAAGTGGGAATTAGAAACTAGGAAGTAGAAAATGAGAAGTAGAAAGTGGGAGAGCCGATATTGTTAAGTAGAAAATTTGAAATAGAAAGTAGGAACTAGAAAGTAGGAAGTAGAAAGCATAAAGAATGGAGGAAGTACAAAACGTAAATTAGAAAGTGTCAAGTAGACACTTTTAAGTAGAAAATGTGAAGTGGAAAGTGTCAAGTAGACACTTTTAAGTAGAAAATGTGAAGTAGAAAGTGTAAAGTAGAAACAGTGAAGAAGCAGTGAGGACTTAAAATTGGGGAGTACAAAATGTAGAGTAGAAAGTGGGAAGTAGGAAGTAGGAAGAGTAAAGTAGGAAGTGGGAAGTAGAAAGTAGGAAGTGGGATGTAGAAACTAATAACTATAGAAAGAGGGAAACAGACAGTTTGAAATAGAAACTGTGAAGAATTAAGTGGGAACAAAAAGTGTGAGGTAGGAAACGTCAAGTAGAAACTGATAAGTAGAAATTGTGAATTAGATATAGTGGAATCTAAAAACTGTAAAGTGTAAAGTGGGATCTAGAAATAGGAAAGCATGGAAAATGTGAAATAGATAATGCGAACTAGGAAGTGATAAGTAGAAAGTATGAATTCGATAGTGGAAAGTATAAACTGTCAAGTAGGAAGTAGAAGCTGGAAAGGGGAAAGTAGAAAATGAGGAGTAGAAAGTGGGAACTAGAAAAAAGTAAGTTGAAAATGTGAAGTGGGAAGTGGAGACTAGAAAGAGGGCAATAGACAGTAGGAAGTAGAAAATGTGAAGAAGTTGAAAGTGGGAACTAGAAAATGGGAAGTAGAAAATATGTATTAGAGTGGGAAGTAGGAAGTGATAAATGGGAATTATAAAGTTGGACTAGAAACTGGGAATCAGTAAATGGGAAAGAAAGTGAAAAGTATGAAGCAAGTAGTTTTTAAGGAATAAGGAAGGAGTTAGTCATTCAAAATAAAAATGTAAAACGTGGCCCGAGCAAGAACAAAAGTGCGTTATGAAAAGTGTTAACCTACACGTAATCATTTGCCTGAGATATATCTTCCTACTACACAAAAGAATCAATATCATTCTGAAATATCGAATAATTGATGTAGCAGAAAAGGATTTCTGAAGGAAATATCAAGATGAGAAGCAATCATGTTATCGAAGACTTGTTTTGACGATGACTGTTTAGCACGTATCGATACCGCGTCTCGATGAAATTGACACGTTCATCTATCACACTTCCTATGCATGGTATGCATGGGAAAAGGACGAAGCGTCGTACACCGACTGACCATGCATAATTCACCGTATCTCTGTGTCGAACAGCCTGAAATCCTGAATAATAAGAGCCGCTCGCTCTTTCCGTTAAGTCGATCCTTTACAATGGGAGCGTTCCGGCTCGAATTTAGCGTCTCTCCATCGTTTTCCGCTCTTCTCGATTCCGATCATTGGCCTCGAGAAGAATATCGCTTTTTATCACTCTTCCGCATATGTACTATAACTAGATTTTGCTTATTGTATAATTATTTTAAATTTATTTACTTTATCCCTGCTTACTTGGTTTATTTTTACAGATCTAATTTTAATTCTCTAGCGACAAGTTATTTTTAGATTATTAGGAAAATAAATAAACCCGAAATCAATTTTAGTTTACCCTAAATATTGCCAAACTAACTCAGTATTATTAAACCAAAAATTATGAACCCGGTGCCGGTCAAGCATAGTAGTGGGGGAACTAGCTCGCTCGCAAACTGGAGACGTGGGTCTAACGAGAGGGGGTTTATTGGGAGGGCTGACTGTATAAGCTTGAGAGACTCCTCAATTCATGTATTAGATTTATTTTTAATTTGAAAAGAGATGAACATATTTCTCCATTTCGTGGAAGGTTGGGATGGCTGAGTGTTAAAAATAGGCGTCTTTTATTGGCAATCTCATATATGTTATTTTAAGTACTGGAGAGCCGTCCTATTTGTTTGAAAAATTTGTTTTTCGTAATGAAATTTCCCAAAGAGAAATATTTGGCCAAGATGCCAAGTAACTTACACGAGCAACAAATACTTGAGCACTGAATCATTATAAACAATAATTAGGTGAGAGCGACTCCACATTTAACAAAGAACTGCTTTACAAGAATGAAAAGCTCACCTGTCGTCCGACGATTGCTCCAAAAATATAATTCACATTTTTAACAAAGATACAAAGTCACGATACACTTCGTGCGAACACCAGAATAGAAGTGACGCAAGACCAGCGTCTCGTCGTCAACGATGAGTGTTCAGAATTCAATTGCGCAAGCGCGTCGAATCAATCTTGTTTCAATACTAAAGTCAAGAGTTTTTATATCGACAGCTGCGCATTAGTGTACCGACCGTCGATTGATTATCATGTGCAAATTGCGCGAGTGCGCCCTCTACACTTTACAGTTCAGGATGGTCGTCTATTTTGACAGGTGAACAACTAACAAAACAGCGTCTCTGAAATTATCGGATACTTGGTGAATTTTTGACTTACATTCGAATTCAATATCCACTCGAAGTCCCACGACGACCAACGATATCCAAGGATGATGATGTCCAAGAAGTTCTGAAGTTGAAATATGGAAACTTTGAATGCTTCTCGATGATTTGACAGCTCTTTTGTCTCTCACAAAGTTTGTCGATGATAATCAGTACTCGGACGTGTGATTTTAAATAATTAGTTTCGAATTTATTTACTAGTTTTAATTTATCCGTTTGACAAGTTGGTAATGGAGATAAAGAATTTTATTTTTATTTATCTTTTAATCATGTGTTTGTCTTTTCTCCATAATATATAATTTCCCTGTTTAATTCCCTATTCCCGTTTTCCCTTTTAATGATAATGTTCCAGCGGACAGTTCATTATCACAAATCATGAAAGAAGTGGCCATACGCTTATAGTGTATACATGTTTAATTTTGACAATTATTGGTCTAAAGCAATCTTCACTAATGACTCTAAAATCTTCTGTTTTGTTCTTTCCCTTTCTCATTCCAAGTGTCCTTTTTTTACTCTCGTGTCAAATCCAAGAATTATTATTTCTCGAGAAAAAGCGAAATGTTTAAGAGGTCATCAAAAGTGTCAACTGGAAAGTGTAAAATTTTTGAACGCTTTTGTGGGCCGGGCGTTTGTAATCGTAAATCAGAAATTTTGCGAAGCAGCGTTGGCAGATTTCGAGTTTCTCCTACGCTGAGCTGTACCGGGGTGCAGCAGATCAGGAGTAGCGTGACTGCCTCGAGGAGCAGACATGCAATTAACCGCGGGCTATATGCCTCAGGGACAGAGACTCTCAGTTCCTTCATTGCCACCTGAAAAGAATCGAAGCGTCAAAGATTCACTCTTCGTAGTGAGAACCATCTTTGAGACTGAGATACCCATCCCCCATAAAAGCTTCCATGCATGTCAAGCATTATACGAGCGCGTTACTATTAAATACGTCAAACCGCTGTATGTTTATTGCATATTGGATGCCGCGTACTTCGGCTCTCTCCCATGCAACTCACGAATAACCGATCACAAGCTCTAACGCTCTGAGGAGAAAAAAATTCCCACTTTTGTAACTTTACCGAGAATCACCTCCCTTTAAAAAAACACTTTTTTCTGTTCTTTTCAAGCAATTCAAATCATTGCGAACGAGGAGATGGAAAAAATAACTATAATTCTAATAATCCAAATGTTTACAGAAGGTCGGGACTCAAAAACAAAATTGCTTGAGCAAAGCATTTATTAAAACTGATCACTATTGCCTTAGTGGACAATTGAAAATTGTCAGATATGACTACCCACTGTGGGCTGAATTGCAAAAAACCTGGCCAAAATTAAAAAAAAAATTTTGAATTTCAAAGTTTGTGATATACATTTCAACAAATGAAGTATTTCTGTATCCCATACTCAAAGGAAATACTGATAGGTTCCATCTACCGTGAGTTGGAACAGCTAGCAGTTGGCCCTCTCAGTGTCATTTACGCTGCGTCCGCAATGAGCAGAAAAGTGGCGTGCTTTTATTAATCGACAATTTTTAAAATAGTAAAAATAAATAATAAGTGTAAAAT
>WNHD01004973.1:0-10653 GCA_011057455.1 Ganaspis sp. Gsp50 | reverse complement strand
TTAAAAATTAAAGATAAGAGATGAAAAAAATGTTTAAAAAGTCAAAACTTCAAATAAATTTCAGCAACATTATAAATTAAGCATCATTTATTTATTTTACAAAAAATGAAAAAATACTCCAAACACAATTTATAAGCTGTTTTTTAAACAAAGCCAAAATACAATTTTAAATACTTTTTATAATTCTAAATAAAACTGAATTATGCAGTGTACCGAGATCGACGAACGCCTTTTCTACATTTCTTAGGAAAGTTAAATAACATTTTAACTGAGATAGAGTTACATAAATTAAACTAGAACTAAGTGCACAATACTAAATTCTTAAAGCGCATACTTTTAAACATTTTAAAAGGATAGTAAAATTTTAAAACTTAATATTGATACTATTCTGTTTCTTGAAATAATACTCTCACAGAACATCTGCGTCAATTCCTTCATTATTTGTCATTGAATTTTCATTCAAGAATATACCAGAATCCTCCGTATTTTCGTTAACAACTTCAGAGCTGTATAAAAATTATTTAAATATTTTATATTATAAAAGATTACTTGAAAAAACGATTATGAAAGAATGTTTAGTGTAAGAACATATTTAATTTAGAATTACCAAAAATATATGATAAAAATGTTCCTGAATATCACAAGATTTTAGAACTATTTCTTGAGCTCTTTTAAATTTTTTTTATTTATTTTTCTTTGTATACTATATTAAGTAGTAATTTTCCAAAAGTAAAAAGAAATAAATATATAATTCAAAGAAAAGAATGGTTGCAAGTTTAATTAGATAATTTGAAATAATATAAAAATTACAAACATAAAAAATGTTTAATTCTAGAAATAAAAAATATGGCATAGCTATCTACGGTTTGAAAATAATATATACACCCAGTTTTTCCAAGCTTTTTAACTATACAAATAGAGACTAAAATTTAATTTTTTCTTACACTTTACATCCTGTCAAATTTTTATGATAATTTTTTTAAAATTAATATACATATATTGATTTATGTAACATAATGAAATATCATTTACCTTTCAAAATTTTGTCCCAATAATTTTCCATCTGAGGATTTCTTAGGTTTCTCTGGAAAGTAGATAAAAGATGATTAATTATTATTTATTTGTTAAAAGTAATTTAATTATTAAATAAAACAATAAATATTCCATACTCGTGGATTTATTTCCCTTTAAGTGACCGATATATTGAGCGATATAGGACATTGTTTTTAGAGCTTCAAAATCGGCCTTGTTTCGAGGAACACTTTGTTCAACTTGAAGGTAGTAGCTATATGTGTCTGAAAAATTCAAATAGAATATTAGAATTAAATGTATATGAATAGTGTAACGAAAATAATTAAGTAGACAAAAAAATAACAAATATCAAGTTGGTCATACTGGAAAAAAAAATGTGATACGGCTTTTTGAAAGAAGCGCTATTAAAAGTTCAAGTCTAAACAAATATTTGTTTTCGCTAATTATGAATAAATATATTTAATTTGGTAATTAAGTAATAAAATCAAAAGAGATTTAAAAACGTTAATTTTTTCTGAATTACAAAATGATTTATAACTTAAAATTTTTTTTAGGAATTAGAAATTTTCTTACTAGAACAAAAATACTGAATTACAGCTTCCCGTCAAAGAGAGCTAAAGATTTAATTCAAACGAATTGAAATGATTACGAATATAGTCCAATATTTAAATGTTTTAATTACAAATAATGCTATTTTAAACCGACATGGCTTAATTCTTCTGAAGAGCATTCATCTGCACCCATGTATATTATTTTCAATTCTTTACGAAAATCGCACGCAATTTAATTCAAACGCGGTAGTTAGAATTAAAACCAATTTAAATATTTTATTCCTTACGATTACGAAATAATATAATTCAGTTTATAACGTAAAAACTGTAAATTTTCCATAACAAATTAAATCCTTTTCTTACCGCGTCAGTTCAAACACAAAATATACGACTACCCAAAAACATTTAGCGTTTAGATGTAAAAAGGTATGTATGACAGGCCAACGCACAATAAAACGTAAGTATGTGATAGAACTGGTCAGAGTATCGTCTGTACTATTCTATTACATTCCGTTCTCGTGTTGTTCTGCATTCGCCTATAGTATAACTTTTACAATTATTTTTTTTTATATAAAGAATTTCCAAAAAAAATCCCCTTCTAATTGTTATCTTTCGTTTTTTAAATACAAAGAGCAAATTATGTTTAAAACAATTAACCTTGAATTGCCAATAGCACTTGCATATCTAAAGCTTCAGGTCCATTAGTTTGATTATTTTTACTTCGATTACTGCTTTGTCCATACACGGTGCTTTTCAGTAGAACATCTTTGTCAAACTTAATTGATGTAATGAGTTTTACAAAGTGCGCTCTGCTTTTACATCTGGAAACACAACGTGAATATGACAATAAATCGATATAAACTCCTCTTCCCATGTGCATCTGCAAAAATTCATTTATTAAAATAGTACTATTTTCTATCGTAACACACAGACAAATTACTATATGTGGGGGATTCCAAGCCAAGTCGGATTGTTTGAATTTTTTTTTTCTATTTCCGTCATTTTTTGCTATTTTTTAGTACCCATCAAAAAACTCTTCTTCCTAAATTTTGAGATTTTTTTGTTAAGTTCTTAAATTCTATAAAAAACCTCTCTTTTTATAGTTTTTTGCTTATAACTTCTTAAAAATGGCTTCAAATCGAAAAACTTACTGTATACAAATTGTTCGTTTTTTCATTTACTTTTCGAAAAAAATACACCAAAATTATGTAAAGTGTTTTAATACGTGATTTTTTATTTTTAAACTTTAAACCTCATTTTTTAAACTGAGTGCATATTTTTATTTTCTTCAAAATTTTTTAAAATAAACTACTACTCAAACCCTTGAAGGCTAATATTTTTTCGAATTTTGAAAATCGAAGAACATCGAAAAAAATGTTCAAAATTCGAAAAAATATAGTAGCTATCGAGGGCTCATGACCAGGCTGGCCTAAAAGTTTTGGTTTGAGTAGTAGTTTACTGTACAAAATTTTGAAGAAAATAAAAATATGCACTCACTTTAAAAAATGTTGTTTAAAGTTTAAAAATAAAAAATCACGTATTAAAACACTTTACATAATTCTATTGTCTGTTTTTTCGAAAAGTAAATGAAAAAGCAAAAAATTTGTTTTTAGTAAGTTTTTCGATTTGAAGCCAATTTTAAGAAGTTATAAGCAAAAAACTATAAAAAGAGCGTTTTTTTATGAAATTCAAGAACTTTCGAAAAAAATCTAAAAATTTAGGATGAGTTTCTCGATGGGTACTAAAAAATATCAAAAAATCACGAAAATAAAAAAAAATTACAAACCGTACGACTTGGCGTGGATTGCCCCATGTATATTAAACCTAGTATACCTCTTTTCGGTCAGCTGAAAGTCTTTCGACTTTTGGCGTTAGATCTGGTTCTACCCCGTTCAGTTCAATTGACCGGTCACGTAGTACCTCTACAGAAAGGATAAAAATTAACATTAGATTGCAAATTTAAACGAGACAATTCTTTAAAAAAATAATTATTTGCATGCATCGGAATTCTTGTCTCTTTGAATTTCATGTTCTTACATTCAAGGAGATTAGGTTTTAGCTGACCCCTCAAATGTCGCTCTAAAATGTTTTAGAAAGTATTCAGAAAAGTTGCAAAGATTGTAGATTTTAAAACTTGATTACAATTTTTTTAACTTTTCAGTTTACAGTTTTCAGGGTCATTGATTGTGAATCTTTGGTCAGATTTTTCAAATGTAGAACGTTGGATACAAATTAGGTTTTTTTCACACACAACATATTTAATTTAAAAAAACAATTTTTTGACATTTTTGAGATCAAAACTTAAATTGTAACCTTGTCAGTTAAAACGGACCTCGCGCCTAACAAAAGCGATTTTCTATTCATAAGTCATTCTGATAGAAAAAAGTTTCGTCTATCTAAAATACCAATCAAAATAATTTAATTTTTGCACCTACAGACCCTTTCAATTGTTTAGGTCACATATGTACTTTTGAAATCATTATTTTCAACAACTATATTTTAGAAATTGGTAAACTTGAAATTCTACAACTTGATAACTATTGTTAGATGTTAATTGTCTTTAAATTAAAAAAAAATAATTTTCTTTATAAAATAACTTGGAAGTCTTAGCATATTTTGTAATTTAAGTTAATTCAATATTCATTTTTATCACAAACCTTTTAACCCTACTTTACCTGAAATATTTTAACATATAAAAATATTTAGAATTAGCAAATTACATTTATGATATTAATCACTACAAACATTATTGTACCTCTAAACTCTTGTACACCGTTAACAACTACATGCTGGTGTTGGTAGTTTAATTTTTGAATATCTCGTAGCTCCTTTGCTTGATTAGCTATTTATTTAATCTTTGATTGAAGTGCATTTTCAAGCTTTTTTATTATAAGAGCTTGCTCTTTTGTTTTCTTTTTCCATTCAGCAATTTCTTTTTTGTGATTTCGATATTGGTCACTAATTCCCATTACTATGCCCTTGAATGAGACCATTTCTTCAGAATTATTGCTTTCAGTGTTGCTATTCATTACAGCCTGCCAAATAATATTTTATTTGATTATTATTTCTTAAACAAACTGTTAATATATACATAATTTTTTTTAATTAAACTATAATCTATTTTATTTAAATGTAGAAAGCTCTCTACTACTATATCAATATTAATACCTAGTTTTCAGAAACTGTCATCAGAATAGAACAAAATTTAAAATGACTTTTATTTTGTATTATATATTAAGAAACGAAATAAAAGTACATTGTTACTTTTGTTTCGAAATGCTTTTTTGGGGAAAAAAATGTTTTAATCAATTAAATCTTGTAATTTTTTTAAAAAGAATTTAAGGGTAGAACATTATTTTTAATTAAATATTTGCAAAATATATTTTTTAGTACAACAAAAGAAGCACATTAACAGCATTTTCCATTATAAAAGAATTGATATGAATTTTTTTTTATTTTATACACAATTTAGATAAAAAACTAAATTAAAT
Source organism: Ganaspis sp. Gsp50 (assembly GCA_011057455.1). Taxonomy (NCBI): domain Eukaryota; kingdom Metazoa; phylum Arthropoda; class Insecta; order Hymenoptera; family Figitidae; genus Ganaspis; species Ganaspis sp. Gsp50. The sequence goes on along the minus strand of WNHD01004973.1, from coordinate 5,579 downwards.
ATTTTAGACGGTGCAATAGAAGTTGTAGTACCATTCGTGAAATGTAAATAAATTTCTTTCTAATAGATTTTCCCAGATTTTTTAGATAAATGGAATTTTCGATTTTTTTCATGCTTCCGTAGGGAAACAACAATGTTTAAATATAACTGACTTTATCAGATCCATGTTTCTTAGGGACGTTGTCTTTTAATTCCCTTTCCCCAAAGGATATTAGATATTGCAGTTTTAAGGACAAATTCCATAGACTAGACGCATAAAGCGTAGAGCGGTATAATCAGATTTAACAATTTTTAACCAGTTTGAAGGAGGGTTAAACAAAAGTGAGTTAAATATGAGACCGAATGATGACTGAGGAATCTTTTTTTTCGAGAAAGTGCCTAGACATCCGCCAACATAATTATAAAAATGTAAATTTTTGAACAAGAATGGCAAAGCAGATGGGACCTCCTGTTAAGTTCCTTATTTGAACGCCTTCTATCTTTAAAAGAATTGATACTACTCACTTCTCCACTTATGATGTCAGAATTCACTTGTAGAGACTTTGATTGTACCAAATCAGTTGCTTGGCCCTCGATGCTGCACTTGAAAGTTTCAAGACTTTCATTTCTTTCCATTGATCCATGATTATTTAAATCTTCATAGTCCATTATGAAAGACACTGATTCAAGTGCATCACTTAATTCTTTGTTTAAAATGCTTTGATCAGTCTGCAGAGTTATATTTGCTTCATGCACACTTCCATTACCATCAACTGTTTCTACTGAAACGATTGATATTTCATTTATCAGGTTCTCAGCCTCCATTACTTCATTTATTTTTGTTTCTTCATTGATTCTTTCCGAAGGTACTTGTGATAAATTTGATTCAGGATGGTTTTTTTCGGTTTCACGACTTCCATTTTCTTTAGTCTAAAATTTGACAAACACATTAATCCTTCCGTTTGTTTACATATAATATAATATGTAAGTTATTTAAAACTATTGTAACTCAGACATATTTTTTTAATTTTAAATAAACTTTATAATCTTACTTCACCATGTTAATAAATTTTTTTATAATAAATTTTGAAAATTTACTTTATTAAGAAATAAGCAAAAAGAGCCTGGAATTGTTTTAAGCTTCATAATTTAAATTTCCACCAAAAATATATTTATGTACATAATCATCACCTGTACAATTAAATCGTTTGACTTGATTTGCTTGGTTGAATGAACTGCATCTGACAAACCATTCTGAATATCATTCTCCACCTCCGGAATCCCTTCTTTCTCTACTAAGCTTTCGTGATGAAGCTGTTCCTGCTAAAATATTTCATTATTATTTTCTTAAACTTATGTGTACGTCCGCATGAAAAGGGACCACTTTAGCACTATTGGACTTATGTACATGGCCATATTCTTGATTAAATTTCGAACATTTTGAGATGTCTTAGACCTCAGTAGATAAGAAATTTGCTAAGTTACAATGATATAAAGTTGGAAGTTGGAAGTGTCAAAAAGAAAATTTTGAGAAAATCAAATTAAAAGTTAAGAGTCTACCATTGGCTCCAATGCTAATTAAAATTTAGAAAAATTATAATTTCTTTTTTTCTAATTAAGAGAAATTTATAATAAGGACATCATTCTAGGTAGTATACGCTGTACTTTGTTGTTTAACAATAAAATAAATTTCCAAAATTTGAAATACATTTAGAAAAATGCGAATATCTCCTAAAATAAAATCGACAAATTGGGCCCTTTTTATGCGGACGTACACATATAATAAATTTGCCATAAATAAGTTTTTGAAATGTATAAACTTTTATTTAAAAGATTTACAAAATGTCTAATAAATGATAAGGTAAAAAATGTGTTAATAGGATAAAAATATTTATAACTGACTACAGAATGTTTTTTAAAAAATCGTTTTTTAATTAATGTAAATTTATTCATTAAATTTAATTACAAATTATTGACTGCAAGTAACGTAGATTATTGACATGACAAAAATACAAAAAACGTAAAAAATGTGTTTCTCAAATAGTTATTCTCGATTCAATATTTATATCCTTGATATAAGAATAATTCAGGATCAACCCACTGATACACAAACAAAAATTGTTAACATTAAAATGAGTAACAATTTCTAGTTATGTACATGAATTACCTTTTCTTCTGGAGTACTAGGTACTGATAGTTTGTTGTTGAACATGTCCATTTTTCTCTGCAGCTTTTCCTTAATTGCTTCGACACTACTTACGCCCTGATAAATGTTTCATTATTAATTAAAGTTTCAGCAAAACAACCATGGATATTAAATTTTAAGAGAACAAGAAGAATATTCGAATGAAATCAGAAATATGATTTTCCTGATTATAATGGTACATAAAAATTTCAAAACAGAAAAATTATTTAAACGACAGTACCAAGTGCAATTATCTGACTTGTTTTCCGCCTAAAAATCGGACCAAGAAAATTATACGCTGGGAAGTCCAGCCTATGATTTCTAGAAAGAAAACCGGTCTGATGTTCAAGAGTTTTAATGTAATTTTTTTAATTTATCCAAGCTAAAAATAACAAATAAACTGTAAACCTTTTGGTTCCTGTTTACAATTTTCCTTTTTTTTGCGTTGCATTGTACCTCGTCTGCTGTTGATTCTGTGGCAGACTTAACAGTCTTTTTTGTTCGATAGCGCGGTCGACTACCACTTTGGCTTTCTAAAAGTGTATTAGCGTCATCTGCAACAAATATATATCATCATTAAATATTATCACATCGAACTAAATAAAAAAGATGAATGAATTAAATAAATTCTTTCAATTAATCAGAAATAGAAAAGGAAAAGATTTTGAAGAATAAATAAATAATACAGCACATAAAACAATTGAAAATAGACAAAATAAAAAATAATTTTATAAAAAAACATAAAAAACAAATTAAGAACGAAAGCACATTAAAATCTACAGAATGAATTATTTAATTCATTCATTCATTGATATAAAATTAAACTTACAAATTGAAACAAAAAAATTTGAAGAAAGTAAAAAATAAATAAAAACACTTAAAGATAACAATGAAAAAATGAAAAAAATTTTAACTATAGAAAAGAATGAAAAAAATGCCGTTATTTCTTTATAATATTATATGAAAATTGCTACAAGATAAAAATAATGTATCCATTTGAAGTTCTGAACGTTCATTTGAACGAAATGTTTTTTTGTTTTTATTTTTCTTGAAATCAACATTGTACTGAAAAAATTAACAACTCTTTTTAACCATTTTAGTAACAATTGTTTACTTAGGGTTCTTTGAACGATTTTACTATTAAAAAAATATTAATAGTTACCTTTACTTTATTTAAATTAAGTAAATATCTGTTATAATTACTTTCTGGCTTCCCTGATTTTCGTGACTGCTGTATAAACTAAGGTTATTTTCTATTATCATGAATGTTTGGGTTAAACAGAGATTTGATTGATTAATTCGTAAATATTATGAAACTTACCTCCGACAGCAAGAACGTATCCTTCTACGAGCCTATTATTCCAGGATACAAAATACTTTTTTGGCTCATTTACATATTTTCATTCTTGTAAATGAAATGAATAAATAGTCAGTGCTGTCTACTTTCCAGTCATTACATTTTGAATGTATTTTGTGCTTAAATTAAGAGCGATTTTTTATTTTTGATGTACTTGAAATTTGTTATTTTTTTACAATGACATATTTGAATGTCTCTTTTTTAAAAATATGATTATTTAGAAAAAAAGTGTTCTACAGGAAAATTGTTTAAGAAATTACTTTTTTTTATTCAATAAAATAAATTCCTCAATTCTCATTTTTGAATTTTTTTTCTAGAAAAATATATTCTTTATTTAAAAACACATCAATTGATCTATTTTAACATTAAATTAATTAATTAAATTAATTAATTCATATAGAATTAAATTCAATAAAATAAAATAAAAGAAATATAGAATGAAGTCTAAGTTATTATTTTCGTAAAATGTAACTTTTTTTAATACAGTTTCTCCATTTGGCACATTTAATACTTCTATTTTAAAATTAATGTCTTGATGTGAAAGCATAAAAATTAATAAAACCTATGTATAATTTTCTTCTATAGTTTTTTGGTATTTATGTATAATTTTATTCATTTATAAGTACTTTTGATTCATATATTGCAGTAGTTTTTTAGAACTTTATATTATCATTTACAATTTTAATTAAAGTTCTTTTTATTTATTTTCCTAATCTTTACTTTTTATTTTATATTTTACGTCATTTTTTGAGTCTACATGATATTTTTTATATTTTAGTTTATATTTTGTGATATACAATTATTTTTTTTTAATTTGATTTTTTTACCACTACTTTTATTTATTTTCTGGTGTGTACCTTTAATTTTCGTTTATAGTATTTCTCATTGTCTTTTGTAGTTTTCAAATGTAAATGAATTGAAACCGTATTTATATTTTTTATTCATTAAATTTTTTTGAATTTAAACTGTTTTCCAAATTTGTTTACATTTCTGTTGATAATAGAAAGAACCTTAAATTTAAGACAAAACAGTTTAATGGGAATTTTAAAATTAATTAATCCCAATTTGCTTAACTATTTCTATTTGTTTAATTTTAGAATTTCCGCTATAAATTGTTTGTCGGATATTTGTTATGCAATTTTCAATTTCAGTCAAATCGAAATTTGGCGTTTTAAAATTTCTATCAAATGAATATTTATAAATTTAAAAATGTTGAAAAGTTGAGATCAAACAAGAATTTTGGCAGTTGAAAAATTGATTTAGTCAAAATTCTGTCAAATGAGAAGGTTGTAAAATAAAAATTTAATTAAATTGGGATTCTTTTAAATGAAAACTCAGTTAAATAAAAGCTGTAACTAGTAAATAAAAAATATGTGCAATATGAATTCAAGTAAATGAAAATTCTGTCAAGTGCGCATTATCTTAAATGAAAATAAGAATAAAGAACATTTATATTAATTAAAAATTCTATATTATGTAATTTTTGCATAATAGATATTCAATTAAACAGAAATTGTAGTAAATAGAAGTTAGGTGACCTGGAAAGTCTGTTTGAATAAGAGTATGACTGATTACAAATTCCTGTAAACAATAAGTATGTTAAATTAGGAAGCTTAAATATGAAAAATAATTTAATTATAAATTCTACTTTATAAAATTAAGTATCATAGAAATTCTATAGCTCTTTCATTTTGACATTGCAGAAATGTTAACAAATTTAATGCTAAAGATTTTGATGTGTCCTCACATTTGCATAATTTGAAATCTATTTATTATTTTTTGTATATAATGAATCTCATTTATTATTTATGAAATTCTTTAATTATTTATAAAAATACTACTATTAAGTATAATAGTAATGAATACTATTTATTGGTTATTTCATTTTCGAGAAGCAACGTCATTTACAACCTTCTTTATCTGGTAGGGGAGAGGCACATAAAACTACGAATATTATATGTGGGCGATTCCACGTGAAATTTACACCCACATTTTAAATTCGACCAAAACTATTTGTTTTTCATTCTTTATAGAAAAAAAAGTATACGTATTTTTTCAT
>WNHD01004972.1:0-10654 GCA_011057455.1 Ganaspis sp. Gsp50 | reverse complement strand
GTACACTTGGCAGATATTCTCGAATATTCTGTAGATATTCCCATATTCAATATTCTCAGATTTCGGAAATATTTTTTTAAATAATATTCCAAAATATACAAAAATATTCAGCATAAGTGTCAAGTATTCTTAAGTATTCTTAAATATTCTTTGATATTCTAAGATATTCTGGAGTACTCTCTAATAGACTCAATATTTTTATAAGTAATATAACTAAGTATTCTTAAGTATTCTTAAATATTCTCTGATATTCTTAGATATTCTGGAGTACTCTCTAATAAACTCAATATTTTTTACATAGTTTTTACATTTCGGCTTTTGAATTTTTAAGAATGATGCATCTTTCTCAAAGACATAGATAATTTCATGTCTACTCTCTTCTAAATCTACCACTGACAACAAAATTCTACTATATTTTTACATTTAAACCTTATTTTTACACATTTTTAATGATATTTTCGAAAATTTCATTAAATATTGAATATTTGATATCCATAAGTATTCTCAAATATTCCCATAATATTCTTTGAGAATATATTCTTCGTACAGGCTTAATTAAGAGTTGATGACCCCTCGGTTTTTTTCTACAAATACAATTTTCTTCTATTAAAAATTATTAATTATTATTAATTAAATTATTTAGCTGAATTCCAAAATTAACAAAAATGATTTTAATACCAAACTCGGTCACTAGTCTAAACCGAAAAAAAATAATTACAATAATGGAAAACGAAGCATTGCAATGTCAAAAGTATAAAAAAGCTTAAAAGTAAAAAAAAAGGTGTCAAAAGTATATAAAACAAAAAACTTTAACGTAAAAACAAATCAAAGCTAAAATCCCGATTATTATCCCGATTCGAAGAGTAAATTGTAAACTTGACTTCTCGTTTGTTTTTATGTTAAAATTTACGTTTATATTAAAAAATATGTTGATTTTAAAATGTATTATTAGCAATTCCTATGCGTTGGGATCTTTTCAAAAGTGGAATATTCAGGAGATAAGTTGAAGATATTTACATGAAGAAGAGCGAAGTGGTGGTTTCTCTGAAAACAAGAGAATTAGTTAGTTTTATGATTTTCGTGGATGGAAGTTTGTTCAATGTTTTTAAGTGGCTTTAATTTATGTAATTTTTTAATGCTCTCGTGATGTAAATGTGCATTGAAGCTTTTCTCCTCTCATTTTTTCCCAACAGCTGAAAGATTAATTGGAAAGAGCAAAGTCTATATTACTCGGGCTTTTCGCCGATAGTGCTGTTTTACCACAGATTTTTTTAATTTAGAAAATGGTTTCCTCTCATCTTCGCTTATCTAATATCATCCAACATTCGCTAACTCATGAGTTATTATTTCTTCTTGAATTTTCATAATGTGACTTGGATTACTCACCAGCTGACTTTGACAGACACTGCAAAAATTAACATTTTAATAAGTAGTTTAGTCATTTAATTCAGTCATTATAATTTAGCCATTATAATTTAGTCATTATAATTCAGTCATTATAATTCAGTCATTATAATTTAAACATTATAATTTAGTTATTATAATTAAATAATTATCATTCTGTCATTATAATTCAGTCATTATAATTTAGTCATTATAATTCAGTCATTATAATTTAGTCATTATAATTCAGTCATTATAATTTAAACATTATAATGTAGTCATTATATAATTCAGTCATTATAATTAAATAATTATAATTCTGTCATTATAATTTAGTCATTATAATTTAAACATTATAATTTAGTAATTATAATTTAGTAATTATAATTAAATAATTATAATTCTGTCATTATAATTAATAATAATAATCGACAATTTCATTCATTTATTCATTCTTATATTCATTCTGTTTCGCGATTTGGATTATTTGCAAATTAAATTTAATTACCTCGAGATTTTTAACTAACAGTAGGAAAACAACATTGTAAGAGCAATCATTATGTAAAAAAAGGTAATAATTTATTTTTTTATCAACAAATGTTATAAATTGAAGTAAATTTATTGCTTTTGTTTTTTAAGTAATATAAACCTATTTACAACAGTAACCATTTTAGAAAAATATAACCTAATTGAAGTGATTTTGTGAATTTTTTATTTAAATGTGTTTAAAAAAGTATGAAATTCTTTGTACAGTAAGTACTGTTAGTATGGTACTATAAGAATAAAATGTAAATAGTTTAAAAAAATATAAGGGAAAATGTCTGAAATCATTATAAAATCAGTGTTTGTTTCTTAAATGTTTCCAATCTTTTAAAATTTAAATCCTTTAATATTTAATAAAATCTAAATAACTTAATATTTTTCATTTTTGAATTTATTTTCTCGTAAAATTTAGTTTTATTTTGAACTGTAAAACAGGATTTTTCTAATTAAATTTAATACAGTAGTATTTTTAGGTACATTTTGGATTTGCTGTTATTTTTTAGAGAGATTTAAAATATTCTGCATCAGTGTTCTTTTAGAAACAGTATCATTTTTAAAAATATATTTAATTTTTTTAACAAATGACATTATATTTTTAATTATTTTAAATTATATAGATGTTATTTAAAAATAATGTTCTTAATTATTTTTCAATTGATAATCTGGACTCTAATAAAATAATCTGTACTTTTTTATAATAAGTCTTTCATTCTTAATAATCATAAGCTATAATGTCTTTTAAAAAAAGATATGAACATTTAAAACTTATTACAATAAAATTTAAAATTATTTAATTTTTAAATGTTTAAGTTTCGATTTGTTTCAAAATTCCGTTTCTCGCGCGTTTGCGCGCGTATTTCTTGCTAGTTCAGTAATTATAATTAAATAATTATAATTCTGTCATTATAATTTAGTCATTATAATTTAAACATTATAATTTATTCATTATAATTTAGTCATTATAATTTAAACATTATAATTTAGTCATTATAATTTAGTCATTATAATTTAGTCATTATAATTTAGTCATTATAATTTAGTCATTATAATTTAATCATTATAATTCACTCATTATTCCACTATAAACAGCTAGTGTCAATAATAAATTTTAACTTCCAATAATTTTTTATTTGTTTGATACGCAGTGAAATAAGTCACTTTTCATTCTAAAAATTGAGTCACGTAAAAAAGACTTCAGTTGAATACTTGAAAAAATAAAAAAATTTCTAACTATTTCTGTGAAAATTGTTATTATTTTATAGTAGAATACTTCGTTAGTCTAGAAAAATACTTTTTCGCGTGATTAATGCTAGTTTTAAATCCAAAACTATTTTAATATGCAAATATGATGTTGAAAAATGTATTTTTTGTTTCACTTTTTTCTTGTTGTTTTTCTGTTTTGCCTTTATTGTTTTGCTTTTTTTGTTTTGCTTTTTTTGTTTTGCTTTTTTTGTTTTACTTTGTTTTGCTTCTTTAACACAAATCATGTCTTTAATATTAATTCGTATGTAGTAAGGGAAATTTCATATCAGACAGTAGAAAAGGCCAGTAATAGTCAGACCAACGCAATAAAAGAGATTTTAAATTAGCAGTAGAAAAAGCATGTATGATCAGACCTATGTAGTAAAGGAGATTTAAAATCAGTAGAAAAGGAAAGAATTATCAGACCAATATACAATAGGCGCCTGACTCTACTTGCTTTCTCTACTGATTTCAAATCTCTATGTTGGTCTGACCATGCTTGCTTTTTCTACTGTCTGCTTTGAAATCTCCCTTACCATATTTAATCAGTGAATAAATTAATGCAACTTTATTGATAAATTGTTAATCTATTTAACATTAATTCATGTATTTAATGAGTAAATAAATTAATGCAACTTTATTGCTAAATTGTTAATCTATTTAACATTAATTCATGTATTTAATGAGTAAAAAAATTAATACAACTTTATTGCAAAAAGTCCATGCATTGAATACATTAACTCGTGTATTTAATGAGTGGAAAAATGAATGCAACTTTATTGCCAAATTGTGAAAGCACTTAAAATGAATGAGTGTTTTTTTCTATAAAAATTAATGCAATTTTATTGGCCAAATGATAATCCTTTTCAATTTCTGAATAAAATCCCTTGAATTTTTAGCCTTATTTATAGATATTGAGATAAGTTCTCTTGTGTAATCCTCTTTGTGAAATGGGTATATAGTAGTGGATGCAGGGATTTAATTTTTTTCTTCAGAAGAGAATATAGGGTGGATGAAGGAGTAAATTGCGGAAGGATTTCGTTTCGAAGTTTAAATCCCACAGTTCTACCTTTATATCCATACTCTTTGGTAAATCCTGTATGCGGTATAGTGCAAGGAAACGGACACAATTTCCTGCAGCTCTTGCTCCTCCGAGTCTTGTGTCGACTGTGCCTTCAAGCATAAAGGGAAATGCTAACGTTGCTCTCATCCGGCTCCAAGAAGATGTCTCCCTTTTTCATTCAGTTACTTTCTAGTGTAGCGATATATAGGTCCAGTTAGAATAATTATACACTTGGATTAAAATCGTACGAGAAAATGCTTCTTCAAATGCTAAAAATTAGATGCAAAACTACTATAAGTAGTTTGTTTTGTCAATTTTTGTTTATTAGTTTATAATTTTTTATTATTTTTTTTTATTTTCGTTTATAATTTATTTTTAGGGTTCCGTACACAAAGTGTACTTGACGGAACCCTTATGGAATCACTCATGTTTGTCATCATTTTTTTGAATTGAAGTCGTGGAAATTAAATGTTAATTTAAATGATTAATTGAATGCTAACTGAAATGATTAATTTCATGTTAATTGGAACGATTAATTTATTGTTCATTAAGAGGATTAATTTATTGTTCATTAAAACGATTAATTTATTGTTCATTGAAACGATTAATTTATTGTTCATTAAAACGATTAATTTATTGTTCATTGAAACGATTAATTTATTGTTCATTGAAACGATTAATTTGTTGTTCATTTAAATTATTAGTTTTTTGTTAACTTAAACGATTACTTTAATATTAATTTAAGTGATTAATGAAATGCTTATTTAATTGATAAATTTAATGTAAAATCAAATGTAACCAAAAAACAGTTATATAGTAATAAAAAATATAGTAATAAAAATAGTTTATAGTTAATAATTTATAAAAAATGTATGAATTTTGGAGATTTTTGTAAAAATGGAGGAAAGAGTAATGTTACAAATCGAGCTACTTGTCTTGCTCTTGACTAGTACTCGCTACACTCTCGTCCCAAGAGTCTTTGAAAAGAGACCTAGCTTTATTCCTTTGGACAAGTGCGACTCCACCCATCTTAACACTTCTTGTTATGCAAACTTATAAATGTATGCATATGTCTTTTACATCAAGTGGCTACTTACCTAACAAAAAATCCAGAAATTTCTCTCCATTATTTCAATCGTAATTAGTGTTCTTAAATTATTAAAAATTTGTCAGTAGTTAAATATTACTACTTAATAACTAGAGAGAAAACTATCTAGAAGAATCGTATATTAAAAAATAAACTTCTTTTTTTATTAAAAGAAAATCTTTCTTAATGTTCATGTATTATTAAATCTTTGCGTATAAATCAATCTTGATGTATGCAATTAATTTTTATAAACAAATCTTCATGTACTTAAATGAATTTTAATGTATAAATAAATCTTCATGTACTTAAATGAAGTTTGATGTATAAATGAATCTTAATGTATAAATAAATCTTAATGCATAAATAAATCTTGATGTATAAACAAATCTTGATATATAAACAAACCATGATGCATAAATAAATCTTAATCTATAAACAAATCTTGATGTATAAACAAATCTCGATATATAAACAAATCATGATGCATAAATAAATCTTAATCTATAAATAAATCTTGATGTATAAAAAAATCTTGGTGTATAAATAAATCTTGTATATAAATAAATCTCTATGCATAAATAATAATATAAAATGCACCCTCTTTCGCTTATTTATAACCAACGAATAGAGTACGTCATTTTTTAGAAGGATAACGATTCGCATGCTTGAAGTTTAAGTGAAGGGAATTGAAAGAGACGAAATTGACAATGGGGAGATAATAAAATGATGATTACGATGAATATTCTTCATCGTACTGAATCGATAAAAAGCTAGAAGATGAGGCAGATAAAGTTTTAAGACCAGATATAGCAGGTTATGTGAAAAACCGGAAGGGAGCAGTAGACAATAGACGACAGGAAGACAATAAAAGAAAATAACACATATATATATAGTATCAGTCAAGAATAGAAATGTAAGAGTGTCGTAAAACAACTCGGAATGAAGACTGCTTTCACACAAGAACGACAGGAATTCACTTTTATTAAAAGAAAAAAGCCATCAATGGATTTTTTCGTCTCAAATGCTTTTGCTTCTTGATAGGGAAGTATTGTTTTATTATCGTTTTTGTTAATAATAATAGTACTCTTTTGAGCACGATAAATATTTTTATACCAAGTAATCTGCAGTAGAAAAATATATTAAGGAACGAAATAACAATTTAGAAACAAAAGAACAATTTAGAAACAAAAGAACAATTTAGAAACAAAAGAACAATTTAGAAACAAAAGAACAATATACATACAAAACAACAACTTACAAACAAACCAATTTACAAACAAAACAATAATTTAGAAACAAAACAACAATTTAGGAACAAACCAACAATTTACAAATAAAACAACAATTTACAAATAAAACAACAATTTATGAACAAAACAACAATTTACAAACAAAACAACAATTTACAAATAAAACAACAATTTATGAACAAAACAACAATTTACAAACAAAACAACAATTTAGGAACGAAACGAAAATTTGAAAATATGACATAAATAAGTCTTATGTTCTTTTACCTTTCGTTGGTCGAATCTGCAACTAATAAACAAAACAATAAATTAGAAACAAAATGACAATTTAGTAATAACGCCATTTTTGTAAAAGTTCATTCAAAATTTGGTATCCATTTTTCAACTATTAGCTTAGTTTTCGACTTCTTTGGTTCTAAGTAGTAACCTCCGTTTTAAGTCAGACACGAAGAGCATAGAAAAGCAGTCTACTACATAAGTTTACACTGAAAAAAAATGTATTTGATTCAAATAACGATTTACTTATCTATTATCAAATAAATATTTATTTGAACCAAGTAATTATTATTTGAGTCCAATAAATATTTGATACTAAAATAATAATAATATTTGAAATACTAAAATAATTGATTCAAATGCCATTTATTTGATTCAAATAATAATTACTTGGTTCAAATAAATATTTATTTGCTAATAGACAAGTAAATGGTTATTTGAATCAAATAAATTTTTTTTCAGTGTATTTTTTTTGCATATCATGACATTTTTATTAACAAGCCTAAATATTCATTCTACAATTTTGGATTTCAGTATTTTTTTAATTGCAATTAATGCATTTGTCTAAGTCAATTTTAAGCGACCCTTTTCCTGCATTTACAAAAAAATGTTATTTTTCATTTTAACAGTTGTTAATGCAACAACTGTTAAATTTCAAAGTAAATTGAAATCCGACAGACAAGCGTGTAAAAATCCAAGTTTATCTTGTAATTTAACGTTTTGCTTTTCCTGTGTACTCATGCCGTACATTTTTAAAAAGTCACTATCTGCCTCTTGTAGATAGTGTCTTTTTAAAAATGTACGGCAGTGTAGTTGCAATAGTATCAACAGTTTGTATAAGAGAAAAAAGGTTAATAAATTCACAACAAAAAACATAACAAAACCGTGAAGAAAAGCGAGCTCGCTTTTCTTCACGGTTTTGTTTAAACTAGTTTAGAGCAGATTGGAGAATAAATAATCTGCGAAACAAGGTTTGAATGAGAAATTAGCGAAGAGAAAAGAATGGAAAATTCCGTTTAGTGAAGTGAGTGTCTGGCTCGTTTACCATCTTTAGTTAGTTGGTGTGTTGATTCGACCAAGTAACAACGTGCAGCTTACACGTCAACACATGCGCTGAGCAAATTTGAAATGCTTCTCACATATGCAGAGTAAATTTAGCAAGACAATTAGGTCGGTTTGCGCGACATACGATATTTCGATCCAAGACTTCCAAATTAATCATTTTCACTATTGTTACTCTGCTATAAAACAAGGTACTATCAAACATGCTAATTATGAAACATGGTAATTATAGAACATGGTAATTATGAAACATGATAACTATGAATCATGGTAATTATGAAACATGATAACTATCAAACATGGTAATTATGAAACATGGTAATTATGAAACATGGTAATTATGAAACATGGTAATTATGAAACATGGTAATTATGAAACATGGTAACTATCAAACACGGTAACTATCAAATGTAGTAACTATATATCAAATATGGTTACTATAATTCATGGTACACAATGCTTCCAATTATCAATAAATACATTAACATTTTCAATCAAGTTTATCAACTAATTTACTAACAAGATTCATTTACTCAATGGTTCTAAATTTACTTGCGCCCCGTGTTGCTTAAATAAATAATTAACTTATTGGCTTGACAAGAAACTAGACAAAGCTTTAAGTGTAATTAAATTATGTTTTCGCGACATGTGTTCGATTGCAATAAACACGTTCTAAAAGTTGACGTATAATTTTGATACATTTTTTGTCATTTATTAAAATCATTACAATAAGAACTTATTATTGCTTATTACAATAAGAACTTATATTATTGCTTATTACGATAAGAATAAAAACAATGAGAGTAATAACATTTGTCATTACTATTGTTGTTGGTATTATTAGTTGATATTATATTATTAATTATTGTTGGTATTTGGAAGTGATTAAAAATCCTCAAAGGAAACTTATAGTCCCCCGATTCTAAAAACACTTCGATACTTAATTTGCTTAAAAAAACGAGATCTTACTTTTCATAAAGAAGTTAAAAAACCATACATACAAAACTATTTTATTCGATGAAATGTTTGTTGACTCTTTGCGTGAACTTAATTAAGTTCACGCTTTGTTTATCCAGGTTATTTCATTAATGAAATACCTGGATAAACAAAGTGTTGTTTGGCACACGTGAAAGCATAAAATACCACGTTACCAATAAACTTTTGTAGAAAGGAGCTCTACAAAAGAAAGAAAAAACCCGTAGAAAAACTCTACAAATCCATAAGTTTTTATTACAAGTTTTATGAGCCAATTTTTTGTGAGCACTGCTCGAATAGCCCAACAACATTAATCATTCAGTAGTTTTTCTTATCATGAATCTTGAAAAATATGATTATAAAGTTTCACAAAATGTTGATATACGATGATTCATCATTTCCAATCGAGAAGGGAATAATGACAGACAGATATTAACTACCGAGAAGAAAAGAGCTATCGGAAAGGTATTAAATCTATTTCAATTTAAATGGAAGCAGCAGCTGATGGATTGAATATAATAGAACTGAAAGTAAATTTGAGATACGGACAATGCATGAAAAGCTTCTGGTTTTAATACGTAGTGTTCGCAATAGTTACGACCACGAAACGGTTCGTGGTTTTAAGGAGATAAGACCTTTCGTTTTAACGACTTCGTAAAGACTGGACGGGTTAGGTCAATATTTGGGTCGCTCGAGGTAACCAGGTCAAGGACCACGTGTCTCAATGCGCCTATCGTTAAAATTCTGATACACCATTGTCGATGGACAATCTCTCCTCACACTTGCTACACGCGTCTGTCCAAAATCTTGCCATTTTCCCTCAAAATTCTTCATATCGGAAATACCCTTTGTGTTCCCAGGTGAAAAAAAACATCGGAAACGATTCCGACGATAACTTCAGTCTTGGAAAAACATATGCAAAACTACCTTCGTGAAGTTTTCGTCAAAGTCGTTTTCAAGGAATTGTTTCACCTGGGTTAGAACTACTGAAAATCTTGATATCGACAATACTAAATTCTTGATATGAGAAATACCAAAACTCTTGATGTGAGAAATACCAAAACTCTTGATGTGAGAAATACCAAAAGTCTTAATAAAAACAATATTAAAACATTTGATAACAATAATAACAAAACATTTGATGACAGAAATATCAAAACAACTGATAGCACTTGATTAAACTAAAATGCTATGTCCAAATTATAACAACCAAATATCCAGTGTAGGTATAATAAATTGGACCGTCATTAGAAAGAACAATTTTCCTATTTACTGTAAAAATACATTAACTGTGTAAATTCACAATATATAATGTACTTTTACAATTCCTTTTGTTGCGAAATTACAAATTATTGTGAAAGATAGATAACAAATCAATCCTTAGATTTCCGGTAAGAAGGCTTGCATTGAATAACATTTAAATTTCTAATTTTAATACCAAAATGAATGCACTTCAATCATATTTAATTCCTGATTGTGCATGAAGTTTTAATACCGAAATTTAGGTTTGCTTTATTCTATATTTAATACTTTTTAATATCAAAAACCATTTTGTTCGATAATATTTCAATTCTTTTTAATGTCATATAAACGAATAGCATGTACACTTTGTGCAATAATATTTCAATTCCTTTTAATGCCATATAAATGAATAGAATGCACATGGTTTAAAAATTTTTAAATACAATAATTAATTTTACTTTTATTACTTGATTTCATAAAATTTAGTGACTAGAATTTATTTAAATTATGTTAACATTATCATTTAATGT
>WNHD01004971.1:0-18196 GCA_011057455.1 Ganaspis sp. Gsp50 | reverse complement strand
TAGAATGGTTTTAATATTTAAAATAATGACCTTGAGTAATTTAAATTCTATAGAAAATTACTTTTTTAAAATTTTTGAATATCGATGTTTTATTCTTTTTTTTTCTTCATTTAAAAATCCCCTTTTTATGGAAGAAAATCCCCTTTTGCACCCAAAATTGAACGAAAAAACGACTGTGATCCCTGATATTTATTTATTTTTTATATATTTATGTATCGTTTGTATATTTATGTATTGTTTATATATTTATGTATTGTTTATATATTTATGTATTGTTTATATATTTATGTATTGTTTATTTATTTTTATATTTATTTTATATATTTATGCATTGTTTATATATTTCAGGGTGGCCGCAGGTCAGGGAAAATCTGGAAGTTTGGGAAAAATCAGGGAAAATTCAGGGATTTTTATCAAAAGTTTCTAAAAGTCAGGGAATAAATAAATAATAAATAACGAAGTTTTAAATTTAAATTTATAATGATTTGACCGATATAAAATCATCAATTCTTAATGAGAAAAAATTTTCTTATGTCAATATTGTATATTAAAAAAATTTAAACTTCAAATAATTTCAACTATTAAGGGTTAGGTTTAAAAATTTTACCAAAAATTTGCATACTGTAGACTCTAGGAATGAATTTTAATGAACTCTAAATTCTGTAAAATAAAGCTAGAGTCAGGGAAAAATCAGGGAAATTTGAAATGAAAAATTTGTGGCCACCCTGTTTTTGTATATTATTTACATATTTATTTATTCTTTATATATAATCATAGTCGAAATATTATTTTCTGAAAATCACGATAAATTAGGAAGTAATTAATTTTCGTTGATGGTTTGGCATTAATTTAGTTAGGGGTTAATGACACATATTCGCAGTAATTAACTTTTCAGATTCTGATTGCTGTTTCGAGGCAATAACATTTTTATGGGCAAAAGTTTCGATTTATAAAAGTTATACATAAGCGTACTTAAAATTTAGTGCAGTTGAATTCTGAATTAATTCAAGTTAAAAGCGACTTACGTTTAAATACAAACGGAATTTAGAATTATTGCAATTTACATTCATAGAAGTTTTAATTAATGAAATCGTAGAGTGATTGAACAGAGAAGATAAATCTGCAAAGTATAATAAATAAGGTTAATTAAGCAAAATCAGGAAATAACTCAATTCAACTTCAATTTGAACAGATTTTTCTAAATAGGTATTTTCGTATACTTTTTAAAACGATAAAATGTCTGAAACGATGAAATGTTTAAAATCATAAAATATCTGAAACGATAAAATGTTTAAAATCATAAAATGTTTGAAACGATAAAATGATTAAAATCATACAATGTTTAAAATCATAAAATGTTTAAAATCATAAAAAGTTTAAAATCATAACATGTTTAAAACAATAAACGTTTATTTTTTTGAGAAATAACATTATTTTTTTTCAGATGCAAAAAGAGCCTTCTGGGTATAAACACGACTTTTTATTTGGATGTAAAAAGTAATTTTTTGTGGGTGTAAAAGTACTTTTTTGGGTGTGTAAAACTACTTTTTTGGGGGTATAAATGTACTGTTTTGGGTGTATAAATTGTGCTTTCTCTTTGGGTATAAAAGCACATTTTATTCGGATGTAAAATTGCTTTTCGTTTGAATGTAAAAGTACTTTTTGTTTGAATGTTAAAAGTTCTTTTGTCCTTGGATGAAAAAAGTTTCGTTTTCTGTTCAAAGATTTGCTATCTAAAAATGTTAAAATTACGTTCTAGTTGGAGCAAAAGCAGGTCACACCGCCTTATAAGCCACGCTTGGATTACGATCGAGATTTGGCAAACTTCCCACCCGAATTTACGGATGAGCCGGTACATCTCACACCCGATGATCCGTAAGTCACAGTCCTTTCTTACCATTGTGAAAGAGAAACACGCTCTTTTAAAACAGTCACATTTTTCAAATTACTCCAAGGATCTCAACTTTTTTAAATATTGAAAGATTTAAACTACAGAAATCAATCTTGCTTCTTTTTGCAATTTAATGCACTTTTGCTTCCTCAAGAGAAAGCTTTGTTTTAATTATTTTTTTATTTGATTATTTATTTTGTTTTAATTATTGTACAAATTGAATAAAATTTTTAATTATTTGATTATTTATTTTCTTTCTGTTGTACAAATTAAATAAAATTTTAAATTATTTGTTTCTAATTTCAGGCGAGTGATAGATAAAATTGACCAGACAGAGTTTGAAGGATTTGAATACGTGAATCCATTACTAATGTCCCTCGAGGATTGTGTGTGACAAGAAGAGCAATCAGAATATGAGGAACAACAAATTGTGCCCTATGAGCTAGAGCAGGAGCAGTTTCGACATTGTGACATGTATGATGTTAATAATGTGTACGAGTTGCGAGAGAGACTAGCTAGTATTCATTTTGATCCTTTTCCCGTTGTCAATTTGGACATTTATGATCAACATGAGCATGACAATCTATTTGGCATGAGAAACTCCCACGAGAACGATAATAATTACAACGAATATCGGCTGCCACCACCTTTTCCTTTTCAATATGAAAGTCCATTGTATTCGCCTTCTGTCAGTATTACGGATCCTGCCTTCGATTCTGGCAATAATAATAATAATAATAATGCAGCTATTTGTGGTTTCGATGAAAACGACTACGATGACGTGGACGAGGAAAATCCTAAAAAAGGAATTTTGAAACAAATGTTCTGCCTTCCTTTAAATTAGAAAAGCTGGCCTAAATGGCAACGAAATTTAGATAAAATTTGGCTATTTTGCCTTGGATTTTTCAAGTTGCACCTTGAGATTGTAACATTTTTAGAAATGCTTTCAGATTATTCAGACGTTTCAGAGTTATATACTCTGGTTTTTTAGCAAGTTTTCAGAGAAAAACGTAAATTTTTATAAACGTAATTTTCTGTTTTTAGTATTTAGTACTTCTTTATGCTGAGATAAATTACATTTATGTAAATATATGGATATTTTTTATGTTTAATATTTGTAATGTATGTATATACATTTATATATAAAGTTTAAATCGCTAAAAAATCTTGTTAATGTTTCGTTTCTTTAAGCCATCAAAGTGAATCAAATCAATCTTTGATTAATCGAAGTCTTGTGCTTTAATTTTTGTTAATTAACACCCTTTTAATTTTCTTAAATGGTGATGATAATTTAATACCTTCAATTTTGTCAAGATAAGAATTTTTCTATATTATTGTTCTATATTATTGTTCTATATTATTGGTAGATAATTTAGATAATTTAGACAATTTAGAAAATTCGATTCTATTCTATATTACTGTTCTATACTACTGCTATATACTACTGTTTTATACTGCTGCTCTATACTACTGTTTTATACTACTATTCTATATTATTGTATTTTACTTCAAGGTAAAGAATCGAAAGAATGAAAGGTATTAAATAATTGTTTGTGTAATAACTCTCTTAGTTTGTAATTAAGAGAATTTTTTTCCCCGAAAAAACATTTCTTGATATTTTCCTCGTCTTCGTTAAATTTTTGTTATTTATAATAAGTAAATTTTTAGCTTTAACCGTATAATAAAGTGCAAGTATGAAAAGTGAAAAAGTTGCCGGCAGCTGATAATCGTAATTATTGTTAAAATGGAAGTTCGTCGTTCCAAATAATCTAAAATGTAATTTATTAGTCACTCTATTGTCATATTAAAAAGTATTCGGCACAGTTGAACAATTAGAAAACATTTATATATTAATTATTAACGTATTAAATCATCGTAATAAAATGTTGTACCGTCAGAGATATGCTAAAAAGTATTTAAACAAAAATCAAGCACTGGGTCTGCTTGTAATTGTTGTCAGTAAAATTATTTTCTACGCTTTATAATTAAAATTGTGAATTGTTCACCTATCTTCAATTTCAGTTGAAATGACTTTTTCAAATTTCTTTTTATAATTTGACCAGTATTTTTGTTTTTTATTCGCGTCTTCTTTTCTTTGACACAAAAATGCGCATTGTTTGTTAATGGGTTAGAAGGTACTTGAAAAGAAGTTAAGAATAAACTTTAAAGAGTACTTGACAAATGTTTAGAATTAAACTTTGAAGATTAGTTTTAAAAATATTTAGAATTAAACTTTGAAGACTAAAAGAATGTTTAAAATTTAATTTTGAAGAACAAAATTTAAAGTATACTTTAGAGAGTATTCTTAAAAAGTTTAAAATAAATGTTGAAGAGTACTTGAAGAAGGTTTAAAAAGACTTGAAACTATTTACGATGATTTTTGTTATTATTCTAAGGATGGACTATCTTTTACGATTCTTTTGTAAAATACGATTGTTAGAGCAGAAGTTCCATCATGAAGTTTAAGATGAAAAGTATGCGATTATTTTTATTAAGTTGTAAAAGACCCGGAACTGAATTTGATTGGAAAAATGGAGTACGAAGAAAGACGCTTAGTTATTGAATCCAATATAATAATATTGATAAAAAAGAAAGAAAGAAATAATAAATATTAATTAACTTGGAATTGTATGAGAACGTTGATGAAGAATGTGGCCATTCAAAGTATTTTTATAAAGTCTAATTTACGTTTTAACTTTATTATTAATGATTACAGAGAACCTATATCGATAGATGAATATAAGATTGTTCACGTTCTACATTAAAGCATCATTAAATACTATTAACAAAAAAGAAAATCTTAGTTCCTTGAAAAAAAAGAAAAAGTATAAAGACAGCGATAAAAGACGGAGAAACAATTAGTTGCGTATAATATGTAAATAATTTAATTAGGGAATTATAGGAAAAGTGATTAAAGCATTTACTATGATATTCGTCGTGGGGTATATTTTAAGAAAGTGTCGAGTATATATCAAAGAAAATAATAGTACACAGTGGAAAGAAATAGGCTCAAGCGATTTTCAAATTTGTCGCATACATGTATATAATAATATATGACAAAGATTCGAAGAAGTAGGTTTTTTAGACAATTACCAATTAAGATTCTAAAAATTACTCTTGTCGAAAGGCAAGATTTTACTCGCAGAGGCCTGATATTTCATAAGCCCATTTTAATATTACCCACCTAATGACTTTAATTACTCAGATTGTACTTATCCATGCTTCAAATTCAGAAATTCAAACAAATGTGAATTTTTCAATGACGGAGAACTTTTTGAAACACTCGTAGACGAAAATGTTTGTTTTTTAGACATTCTAAAATGAATGTATGGACGAAAATTTTCTTTTGTGATATTTGTAAAGTTGCTTGAGATATTGGTGAATTCTTTTGCGAAATTCGTAAATTTGTTTTACGATACACGTAATCTCTTTTGCGATATTCGTAAAAACTTTCTCGATATTTGGAGAACCGTTTGCAAAGTTGGTTAAAATGTTTGCGATATTTTGAGATATTCTTAAAATGAAGACTTTGAGACATTCCAAGACGAATGTATTATATGAGCAAAGTTCAAGGTAGCTGATTGTATTTAAATTTTATTTGAGCAGTTTTGTTATACTCTTTCTGTAATTCTCTCTTTGTTTGAAAAAATTCCGAAGTAATTAATCAAAAGGCATGGAAAGGCGAATTTTTCCACACATTCCAACTTCCGGTTTCTGGTCTTCCAGTGGACTTTTTTAAAAGAGACTTTTTAATCGTTTGTACGATTTTCTTGAAAAAATTGTTTAAACGATTTTTGCAGATTTACTTTTGTAACTGACAAGAATTTGCCAAAGACGCCTTTCGAGTCGTTTGACTTTGTTTCGGCAATTTTTGCAAGTGAAAGAGGAAAAATGATGCAACTTTTTTTTACGTTGGACTTAGACTTGCTTCAAGAATACAGTATCGTTTATTGAATTTTAAGAGTACGAGTTTATTAAATTACAAGAGAACGATATAATGTTGATAATATTATAATTTAGTATTTAACACAATATGTATTATTTTATACACAGCTCTAAAAAAAAGAGTATATTTACTTTGCAGAGAAATAAACAATTTAGGAAAAAGAAATTGTACTTTATTCAACCTCGGAAAAGAGTGTAAACAATGGCAATTTGTTTTTAAAAGTTAATTTTTTATGATTTATTACGATTCAGATTTATGTTGGAAAAAAATGGAAAAGTAATAAAAAGTGTTGTTAAATTTAAGAAATTAATGCGATTATAAGAATAATAAAAATAATGTATAACTTTGTTATAAAAATGTAGTAAGAATGCAATAAGAATGTAATAAGAATGTAATAAGAATGTAATAAGAAGGTAATAAGAATGTAGTAAGAATATAATAGATTAGGAAAGATTAGGATTCAAATTTAAGTTTCAGTGTCGAACGAAATCGGAACGTTTGAGTTAATTTTTAATTAACTACTTGATACAGTCGTTTGTAACTTTATAGAGGCAAGGTTTACAAAATACCTTTTACGCTAATGAGTTTTTCTGGAAATATTAAACTAATCTTTTTTTCTAATTTGCTATTAAGATTAACGTTCATGCAGAAACTGTAAGATCGCGTGACGGGATAAACTAATGCACCTGGGATAGTGCATGTAACTTTGCAAATGAAGATAAGTCCTTGGCCTAAAAAAATGCAGTCAATCTGTTTTGAAAACTAAGAAACAGGTGTCCTTTATTATCGACTTTTTAAATAATAGATTTTTTAACATTGATATTATTTTTGTAAAATTGTTCCCGTTGTAATATCAATATCGTCACAATTGTAGACATTATTAAATTTATTATTTATTATTATTTATTATTATTTATTATTAAATTTAACAACTAATTAACTTGTTTAAATTAAAAAAGTTGTTAAATTAGTTGTTAAATATAAATTGAAACAAATTTTTTTCATGATCCTTTATGCAAAAATTAATTTAGACTGTTATGTGTAAATTAATTCTTGCACAAAAGATTGTTTAAAGGACTAGAATTTTCTTAATGAATCACGTTTCGTTTTGCAGAGAATCGGTTGCTTGAAAATGAAGATATTACTGGATGATAAGATAAAGGAATTACAAATAAATTCTTATTGTTATCTTTTATCCATAAAAGAAAACAAATAGAAATTACAATATTCGTAAAAGTACAATAATTGACACTGATATTTCAACATTCGGAGATTGATTTGATTGTGAAATATATTGGTGGCTTTGAAAGAGGTTTTTAATCTTGCTACAATTCAAATAATTCAAAATTTTATAAAAATCGGCATTGTATGAAAGTTTTTAAATTTTATTCGTTAATTGTAATTTTTTTGAATAGACTACAGATGCAGTCCATTAAAAGAAGATTAAAAACACTGCAGCTTACAAATAAAATAAAAAGAATTAAATAAAAAAAAAAGAAAATACAAAAGAAAATACAAAAGAAAATAAAAAATAAATTAAAAAAGAAATTAAAAAAGAAATTAAACAATGCTTCTCTATGAGGAAGCAAAAAGAAAATAAAAAAGAAAATAAAAAAGAAAGTAAAAAAGAAAATAAAAAGAGAAAATAAAAAAAATAAAAGAAAATAAGAACAAAACGAAAAGAATAAAATAAAAGAATAATTAATATAAATCAGTTAATTTAAAGAAAAACCATAAATTAAAATTTACACATCATAATAATTTTAATTTAATTTTAATAATAACATAATATAATTAATAACATAATTTTTATTTAAATTTTTTAACAATTTTATTTTATCAAACGCAGTTATTTTTATTTTTAATTATATTTTGAATTCGTTTGAAGTTTTACTTTCAAATTTTCATGAAAATAGAAGTTTGAATTTTTGAAAATTTTTATGCAATCTTACTTTGTAAATTCTAGTTAATTGTTATGAAAATGTGATTTTCTCTGTGAATCATAGTTTTATAAAAAATTGATTACATATGGTAAAACATGATAATGTTTCACCGGTTGATAAGATAAATGAATCACAACATTTTTATAACATACTGTTATCTTCTTGTTATACTAAAGTTCAAATTTAAGTAACCAATTTTGACATCAATTTTTGACCTGAATTTTGTCTTTGTTTTATTTAGTATTTGATATACTTTAAAATTAGATTAATAAGCTTAATTTTTTAACTAATTACTTTTGAAATAGAATAATTATATTTAAAACCGAAAGTAAACGTGTTTTTATTTCTTGTTGATATTGTTGTTATTAAAATAATAAATATGTCAAATGTTGAAATTAATTGAAAAGTAAAGTAAGTCATTGTTTATAAAAAAGATAGATAAAATTGTCTACTAAATTTAAACAAAGGCATAAATTGTTAAACAATAATTTTCTTTCAATAAATTTTGATTCTTTTTTCTGAAATTTACAAATACCTAATTTTTTTACCTCAATTCTTGAGGTAACAAATAATCTAAAAACAAATTTGTTAAAAAGATTGTTTAGTTTTCATCACAGAAAATTCATTTTTTATCACAGAAAATTCATTTTTTATCACAGAAAATTCATTTTTTACCACAGAAAATTCATTTTTCAGCAATAATATACTTTTTAATAAACATTACCTTAACACACTTTTCTGCAAAAAGATGCCCAATTTATTTTTAACAGAAAGAACAAATTTAAAAAAAATCTCAATCACAGAAATTTGTATTTCGAGCGAGAAACGCGCGCATTGTTTTAATTGGTGGAGGGGATTCGATAGTTTAAATTGAATCGAGTTGAATCGACCGACCGCGCAAGTTACTACCAACTGTCACCTCCAGATGGAAGTCAGTCGACAGTTCGGGAAGCGTGGGGAAGCTTCGAGATAGTTTATTATTTTTTCATCATTTCTCAGCTCATCAACCCCTAGAGGGGTATGTGAATCCAGTTTTTACATTCCTGCAAGTGCATCATGTTGACCGGTCAACCAAATGTCTTTATTAAAAGCACGTTGATGGCGAAACCTCTGTGTCTTTCTCGATGAATGCTTATGAAACCGGGTCCAGTGTTAATCCACAGCCCTTTCGCTGCGTTCAAGTGCTCTCATCGCAACGAAATCCGCAAGCCTTCCATGCAGATGTACCTCAAGTTAAGATCTACAGAGTCTCTCATTACTAATCTAACCAGTAATCAAGTGAATCTCTTCTCAATACAATCTTTTTTATCTCTCAAGAGTTTCGCATTGCGGTCGAACGGGGTGTGTGCCTCGCCCCCGGTGTCAGATTCCTCTCAACGACCGGCTTTACGTGGATGTGCACTAAACCTCGAAATGATCCGGAGGAGAAAATTCGGGGCCAGGATGAAGATCAATCCCGAGGGTTCGCGGTAATCTGGACAACGATTTCAAAAGGGATGACAGGGCTACATAACCCCACCGGCCGGTTAAAAAGTAGCGTCAGGATCATTTGACTTGAGATTAATCTGTGAGAAACATGAACTACATGCTCTGTACCCTCTACGGGTTCGCGACATTTTTTATGGTCTTCTGGTTGTCAATGTGGTTGGTGCATATTATTGCCTTAGTGGCCGGTCGCTGGAAGCTGCATCGCAAGATCGCGCAAGTGCCGATCTACGAGTCGCCCTTACCCGGTGTCTCGATCATCAAGCCGCTCATGGGAGTGGATCCGAATCTTTTCAGCAACCTGGAAACGTTCTTCCTTCTGGAATATCCAATGTACGAGATTCTTTTTTGTGTTGAGGACGAGGCCGATCCAGTGCTCATGCTTGTGTACAAATTAATGGAGAAACATCCTCTCGTGGATGCCAGACTCTTCGTCGGAGGCTGTGGGGTCGGGGTTAACCCGAAAATCAACAACATGCAGCCAGCATACGAGGCGTCAAAGTACGATTTGATATTAATTAGTGATAGTGGTATTAGAATGAAGGAAGATACGTTACTTGATATGGTGAATTACATGACTGATAATGTTGCTTTGGTGCACCAGATGCCTTTTACCTGTGACCGGGAAGGATTCGCGTCGGTGTACGAAAAGATCTTTTTCGGGACAGTGCAGTCGAGGATTTATTTGGCAGCTGATTTGTTAAGGATCAATTGTCACACGGGAATGTCGGCGCTTTTGAAGAAGGGCCCGCTGGAGGAAGTCGGAGGTTTGAAGACATTTGGGGTATATTTAGCTGAGGATTTCTTTTACGCGAAATCGTTGACGAGCAGAGGCTGGAGAATTACAGTGTGTTCGCAGCCTGCTATGCAAAATAGTGGGCATTGTGAAGTGCAATCTTTTCAAGCGAGATTAAGAAGATGGGCAAAGCTCCGGGTTGCCATGCTTCCAATAACAATAGTGCTGGAGCCTCTTACCGAGTGTTTAGTCCTGGGTGCTTGCACTTCCTGGGCAGCTAGTGTGCTTTTTGAGTGGGACTCTCTAGTTTTTTATTTGGTTCACATACTTTTGTGGTTTATGTTTGACTGGACCATGTTGTGCGTTGTGCAAAATGGACCTTTACCTTTTAATAAACTGGAGTTTATCATCGCCTGGCTTCTCAGTGAAATCACGAGGTGAATATCTTTCTTTATTTCCAGTCGTTGTTTGTTAATATTCACAAAGTTCTAATATTAATCATAATAATATCATATCATTAATTAATCATCATCAATTATTGTAAACGTCATTAGTTGCAACGTTTTTTTTCGTTTATGAAAAACTAAAAAGCAAATATTTACTTACTAATATTTGTTCCCGTACTTATTCACAACTTTTTTAAAAAAAATAATGCAAAAAGAATCTTTAAAAATTGTAAATAAATGTTTAGAAAATTTGAAAATAGTAAACATTTGTTTCTTTATATTTTGTAAACGAAAAAAAACGTTGCGAACTTCAGCGTCGTATTAGTATTACTTAATCTAATTTTTTAAAGTTTTAATTAACGAGATGTTTAAATACGAGATGTTTAATTTGAGTCAAGAATTTTAATTTCAATTATTAATGCGAGTCTCTGTTTTAATTAGCAATGTGAGTTTTTTACTTTTCATTATTAATGGGAGTTTTTTAGTTCTGTCAATATAAGTGTTTTATTTGCAAATTAATTCTTACTCTTCATTTTAATTACAAATTTTACGTTCTTCAATTTATTTTCCAAAAGTAAGCGACAAATAAGGGTAAGTTTGGAAACTAAGTTTCGTTATCATATTTAGAGTGTTATCACAAACGTTAATAGTTAACGACTATGAAATAAGCTCGTATAACATGTCCTTCTCTACAAAAGTCTTTTGTTTCCGTAAATTTTGTAATTAAATATTGAAAGTTGATTCTGAAATTAAAGGTTTCTCAACATTTGTTAAATAGAACTTCTATTTAATCAAAATTTATAATAAAGTACCTAAATTCTTCATGAAAAATAGCATAATAATTGATTATTTGTGAATACAAATTGCAAAATTTGTTAAAATCGGTAACATTGTTTAATGACCGGAAAAAGCAAATTTGCGTTCTTAATTAATCAAATATCAAATAAATTGAATAAAACAAAATTTACTATATATATAATAAAACAAAATTTATGCACTGAATATTTAAAAGGAACGAAATTTTTATCTTGTAATTCTTAAAATATAGAAATAAAAAGTTACAATATTTAGAATTTCAGCTAAGTGAAATTTTCGATTTTTCCGGAATTTTGAGGTTAAACCATTAATGTACAAAGTGAAATTACTCAAATGTCAAATTTGAAGTCATTATCTATTAAACTGTAGATAAAAAAAAATTAGAGTAAATTAACTGTCAGGTGATCACATAGTAATCGAAATATAATTGTAACATATAAAAATAATTAAAAGTAAATTCATTTAATTTGAAATCTTGTAAATTACAGCAAAATGCAAAGACACCTGTTTCCACAAAGAAAATTAATATCACAATTCATAAATTCTTTTCGTTTATGCAAAAGTACAAAAATTGTATTTTTTGAAGAATTTATTAATAATAATTTACCATTTTCTTAGACTTAAGGAAAATGAAATCATATAGTCTATGATTAAATAATTCGAAAATAACGAAAATGTTCTTTTTATAAAGAAACCAAACATTGCAAACTTTATAATATTATAATTTATAGTATTATAAATAATTCGTTGTTGTAAATAGAAATGTCACTGAAAATGAAAATGCATATTTCCATCGGATTTTGAGAAATATTTATGAATCTTGTTAAAATTGTGATCATTTATGCTTCTAAAGTTTGCAACGTTCATTTGAACGAACTGTTTTGTTTTCGTCATAATTTTTTAAAATAAAAATAAATGCAAATAATGCAATAAAAATGGACAATTGTTTTTAAAGAATAATAACATAAAATCGTTAAATTCTGATATTTCTGTAATAACATAAAAATTAATAATTGTTACATAAAAAAATATTTTAGGACAAATCTGAATTATTAAAAGTAGAAGAATAAAAATTTCGTTCATTTGAACGTTCGGAACTTTATTTGCATGACCATTTAGTTTTTAGTGACAGAATTAAATTTCATAAGATTAATAATAAGGAAACGAATTTTTTCGTTTTTATAACTCGAAGCATGTGGAGTCAATCGATTCATAATTTATTGATTCACCTTGAGCATTTACTACAGCTTCATGTAGGTATATAATCGTCGTGATACATGTGTGCTTTTGTGTGAGTGTCAAACTGACCATCTAAAACGAAATCAATGTGTAGCAAATGAAAAGAATTAAAAAACAGATACTAAATTTTAAATAATTGCTGCTGAAAATAATGAATTCTATTATCAAGGGAAAATATTAAAACTGGTTAATTTAGTTTAAAAAAGAATCGGGATTTTAAAAATTCGGTAATTCAAGTTTTTGTAGCACACAATTCATTGTCTTGTAATTCATTTTAGTCTCTGCTAATGTTAATATTGTACTTGTCTATTTTTATTAATTTCTTTTTATCAACAAGTTCTTGCATTCATATTTACGCAGATATTTTTATTCACATGTACTTTCATTTCGTATTTGTTTATCTTTTGATTTATATTTATTTTCGTGTTTATGTTTATTTCCAAATTTATTTTTATTTCTTTTTATTTCTGGATTTATATTTTTTTCTAGATTTACATATTTCTAGATTTACATTTATTTATAGATTTACATTTATTTATAGATTTACATTTATTTACAGATTTAAATTTATTTATAGATTTACATTTATTTCTAGATTTAAATTTATTTCTAGATTTAAATTTATTTCTAGATTTATTCTGGATTTATAATTTCATAAAGTTCGGAACGTTCATTTGAACGAGCTGTTTTCTTTTTGTTTTATTTTTTTAAAAATATACTTTCTTAATGAAAATAGACAATTGTTTTTAAACAATAATAACAGCAGAGTTAATAATTCTTACGTAAAATAATATTTCAGGAGAAATCTAAATTTTTAATAATAGAAGGATAAAAATTTCGTTCATTTGAACGTTCGGAACTTTATTTTATAATCATTTATATTGATATTTATGATATCAATGATATTTATAATCATTTTTGTAAACATTTATTTGTTGGTATACAATCATTTATGTTTTTTTATTTATTTTGTATTTGTTTTGTATTTTTATTATTTATTATTATAATTGTGATTATTTTTCTAGTAATATTTTTATTTTCTGTATCGAATTTAGTTTTACCTGAACGTTTTATTAAATCTTACTTTTAAAAACTGAATTTGGACTTAAAGAAAAACAACTGCAATTAAAATGTACTTATGCATTTTAATCTTAGTCGGTCTAGTTGTTATTCTTTTACTGGTAATATGTTTTTATATTAATACATCATAATGATGGTTTATTTATGAAATCTAATTAACAGTAATTTTAATAAATAACAAAAATTATGTAGGACAAATTACGTTAATGACATATAAACTCAATATAATGTGAACGAACGTTAACAATTTGCTTTTTGTTGCTTTTTACTTTTTTACAAAGTTTTTTTCATTTAATTCAAATACTTAAATGAAGAAGTTTAAAATAAATAAATATAATAAGTTTTAAAACTGTGAATAAATAAAAATATCCAGAATTTAGAATTATATCGCTGTGTAAATAAATTATTTGCATACTTGAATAATGAAAGTGGCTTTGAAGAAGTCTTTGAAGAAAAGAAGTTAGGTTAAAGATAGAAAGAAAAATTAAAGGCGCAGAAAAATTTAAAGCACTTTCAATCCACGAGTTAATTAATTTATCGTTAAATTGTTTTGAAATGTCGTTAAATTATTCTGAAATATCGTTAAATTATTCTGAATTATCGTTAAATTATTCTGAAATATCGTTAAATTAATCTGAAATATCGTTAAATTATTCTGAAATACGTGACAATTAAATGAATTTATTAAATATCAATTAAAATGGAGAAGGTGAATATTGTAAACAATTATTGTATATTGTATTGTATCCTTGAGGGTGAAATAATTTTATCTGAAAAATGTTGAATTCACACCTGGTTGAAGTCCGCAACGTTTTGTCAACGATTAAAAAAAGTGTAATCAATTGATTAAAAATTAATTGTGACATATTAAAAATTAATATATCACCAAGCGGAATATTATAAAAATTATACCAAGTTGAAGTCCACAACGTTTTTGATCAACGATTTAAACTAAACATATTTTTCTATTTATTTTTTCTTTCTAATTTTCATCTGAAATTTTATTACATATATATTTTTTACTGTAAAATTCGATGTAGTTGGATGTATTTTTTTACATTTTTTGAAATGTATTTTGTTCAACAAATTTTTTTAAAAATATTGTAGGCAATAATTTTTATAATATTCCGTTTGGTGACATATTAATTTTTCGTTATCGTTGACAAAACGTTGCGGATTTCAACCAGATAAAATTATTGCCTATAATATTTGTTAACAAAATTTGTTAAATAAAATACATTTCAAAAAATTGTTTTGAGATAAGAATAGAAAAAATAAATAGAAAAATATTTTTAGTTTAAATCGTTGATAAATAAATAAAGCATAGAAAAATGATAAATAAAGCATAGAAAAATGATAAATAAAGCATAGAAAAATAATTAAATAAACAAAAATTTGCATTTTAGTTTTTTATGAAGGAAAAAAACGTTGCAAACTTCAATATCATCTTGCTTTATGCGCATAAATTTTGGATAAGATACAAAAGTCTATTCATCACTTTTAACTGAATAGAAATTAAATGTTTAATTATTCTTTTCAGGCCGTATCTATTCCTGCAGGCAGTTCTTGATCCACTGATCCAGTGGAGATCTCGAATCTACAAGTTAAAATGGGGTGGAATTGCAGAGGAAGTCAAGGCTAAAATCAAATACTGAGAAGAATCATCGGTACTTAAGCGCATGCATAGAGACAAATATGTATGTATATGTATATATATGATGCATATTGCACAATACGTATACTAATAAACCATGTTTCATACGATGTACAGTATACGTTTCAAAAAGTCTTGATTATCATGGCGAAATATTGTCAAGAAGCGCATTATATCTCAAAAGGAGAACTCGTGAGATGCTCAATGCCAGTGCAATGGACCGAGAACTCTCTTACCTATAATAGGTATCATTTAGTACTAAATGAATCTTGGAATGTTATTTATTTCCGTAGTCATTTTTTGCCCAATCTTGCTACCAGTCGAATAGAGGCAAAGAACAGAAAATTAGATAAATTTATTTATCTTTTAATCGTCATTGTGTTCAAATCATTTAAAGTTAGAACAATGTGGAGCACAAACATAGTCGCAGAAAAATGAAGATAATGGAGAAATACACACAGTGCTCAAATCAGTCAAAATTATTATAATTATTATTATTATTATCTAGTTTTAGTTAGACATTTAGATAGGTCAATGTTAGGTAAAGAAAGTAGGTTTGAAAGACGTCGTTGACTGGATTCAAGGAAAGAAAAGAATATTCGTCCCTTGCGTGACGACAAGGCTGATCTCGAAATTGAAATTCTATTTGATTATGTCCTCCAGGATGAAAAGTTGTTAAACTATGATAGTAAATTTGTACAGATTTATAGATTGTTCAAGTGTAGGTTTCTAAACGAAACCAACAAATTTATCGTCATAAACTACTATTCTCTATATCTGTCCTAGTTTTCAAAACGTCATATTTTTCATTCACATCCAAAATGCTCTTTATTCAAAACAAAACCTTCAAGCAATTTGCAATTGTAAAATCATGATGATGAAAAATTCAATTCTCACTTTGACGATTTTTCACTTTCGCCAATTTTCACTTTGTAAATTTTCTATTTGTAAATTTTCTATTTGTAAATTTTCTATTTGTAAATTTTCTATTTGGAAACTTTTAATTTGTAAGGAAACTTTGTATATGTAATGATATTTTGAATATGTAACGAAACTTTGAACATGTAACGAAACTTTGAATATGTAACGAAACTATATGTAACGACTTTCAATATGCAACAAAAGCTTGAACAAAATTTTGAATTTAAAACCGAACCTTGACGATTTGATGATAAAAGCGGTTTTAATATCAAAATGAAAAGGAAAAAATGAAAAAATGAAAGGGAAAAAGTGAAAATGATTAAGGAACTTGTGAATTTGGTTGCTTGAAGGTTTTCTTTTGAAGCTCTTTATGAAATTGTAGAGAAACGTGCGGGAAAAGGTTGAAAGTACTTCATACAAAGGACGAATTATTTTTTGCGCAACATTCCGTTTATTAATCGACGATGTGTCAAACCGTCTGCCTATGACAATGAAATATCACTTCAGATGTACCTCATTTCTAATTAGACTTAGGGTTAGGCGTTTAGGTAAGGAATTAATGAATTTGAAAACTCAATTGTGATTATTCCGACGAGAGCAGCTGAACAGATACTCGAGCATATGTAGAATGGTTTTATAGTGTAGTTATTCCTATTTTCTCTTGTGAGGGCTGGTTTCACTACAATTTAAATGGTAACGAGGTCGAAGCTTTTGCTTCGAAACCAAGACATTGTGAAAACGTGAACAAATTACTCAGAAGATTAAAATCTATTTTCAAAACTTATTTTCATTAACATTAATCTCATTTTAAAAGCTAATTCGATTTTTGCATTCTCAACTTTACGTTTCATTTTTCTTTATTTTTTTCCATCTTTTCCATCTTTTCTTTATTTTCTCATTTCGTAATTACTTGTAAAATTATTATCGTATTTTCTATTGTTGCTTTGAATATTGCATTGTCCTTTAATATTTTTTTTTGTATTATATTTTTTCTTTATTCTTACAAATAATGATGATGATCTTTCATTTTTGTTGATATTTCAATTGATATTTCATTTTTTGTTGATATTTTAATTGATGTTTCATTTTTTGTTGATATTTTGATTGATGTTTCATTTTTTGTTGATATTTTGATTCATATTTCATTTTTGCTGATATTTTGATCCATATTTCATTTTTGCTGATATTTTGATTCATATTTCATTTTTTGTTGATATTTTAATTTTCTTTTGGTTCAAAAATTTTCTTCTCTTGTCCAGCTCTCGAGTAAATTGAAGCTCGAGTTTTCATTGTTTAATAACCGTAAATTCAAGCTGTCGAGCTTTTACTAAAATAGCAGTAGAAAATGTAATTTTTTGTTGATTAAAAATCTACAACGTGCTGCTGTTTTAAAAATCGAGTATGTTGAATTTTGGCTTTTTTAAACTTTGGAATGCTGGTTTGGAAACTTTAGAGCCTTGATTCAAAAGATTTTTTCATTCTTACCAACGACTGAAATTAAAACGGACAAGACAAAAATTAATACAATAAACCGTTGGAAAGGAAGTTCAGCAAAATAATAAAAATATAAATAATAAAAATATGAATAATAAAAATATAAATAATAACAACATGGATGATAAAAATATAAATAATAACAACATGAATAATAAAAATATAAATAATAAAGAAGAAGAAAAAGTGAAAATAAATGAAAGAAAATATTAT
Organism: Ganaspis sp. Gsp50; assembly: GCA_011057455.1. Lineage (NCBI taxonomy): Eukaryota > Metazoa > Arthropoda > Insecta > Hymenoptera > Figitidae > Ganaspis > Ganaspis sp. Gsp50. The sequence goes on along the minus strand of WNHD01004971.1, from coordinate 332 downwards.
AAAAAGAATCATAAGCAATTATGATTATAATGATAATAATAAACAATGGTAAAGAATTGTAGGAAAGTAAGGTAAATAAATGAAATGAAAATTAAAATGAAATGAAAAATTAAAATTAAAACGAAATGAAAAATTAAAATGAAATGAAAATTAAAACAAAATGAAAACTTAAAATGAAATGAAAATTAAAATGAAATGAAAAATTAAAATGAAATGAAAATTAAAATGAAATGAAAAATTAAAACAAGTGGAAAATTATATTCATTTCATGAACATTTCGGCTTCCTCATAGAGAAAAAGTTTTAAATGTCAAAAGTAATGGAACAATGAAA
>WNHD01004970.1:0-11315 GCA_011057455.1 Ganaspis sp. Gsp50 | reverse complement strand
ACCGAAAAGTAAAATAATTACATTTTCAGACTGCTATAAATCATTTTTTAAAATTCAGTTCCAAATTTTGTTATTGTATTCTTTTTCGATTTTCTATTTTTGTTCAAATCCTGTAATTTGATTTTCTTTTAATTTAATTATCCTCTGATTTCATTTTCGTTTAATTTAATTATCCTTTGATTTGGTTTTCTTTTAATTTAATTATCCTTGATTTGGTTCTCTTTTGATTTAATTATCCTGCGTTTTTTTTATTTAATTATCGTGCGGTTTTTTTATTTAATTATTCTGCGACTTTAATTTAATCTTGTTTTGACTTTGCTTTGACTTTTCTTCGACTTGCTTTCCTTTGCTTTTGATGGTTGTTTAATGCAAACTCTGTAACTTTGTTGCTCTTTGTTCGATTTGATTAATCTAGTACTTATTTTCCGCTCTTTTAGATCTAGCGGAAGCAGCCAAAATCCAGGAGTCCATCGGGGGTATTCGTGTGGAACTTGCGACGTAATTGCACCTTCGAGACCAGCCTTGAGAAAGCACATCGCCCAGTGTCATCCCGCACTATCTAAAAATGAAAGCAGTGAATTAAGAAGGTGCCATTCCTCGGGCTGTGATTTTTCCACAACCAGCAGATGCGAAATGGAAACTCACGTTGCCACCCACGTCACACAAAGTGTAACGTCCACTGGGAAAAAACGCACCCTGGCACTCCAACGCGTCAGGTATAGGTACTTGACCTTGGAATTCGTACTTTCTTGTTTCTTTTTTTGTTTCTTTTTTGGTATTTTTTTTGTTCTTTTTTATTCTTTTTTCGTTCTTTTGCTTTCTCTTTGGAAACTTTGAGTTTTACTTTAAATTTGTTTCATTCATTTCTCTGACTTTTTTCATTTTAGGAATATATATTATACATTTTTGTGGAAAAATGTGTAGTTTTTTCGATTTTTAATGTAACTTGTTTTAATGATTGCCTTCTGTTTGTTTAATGGACTCTTAGATACGAGAGAGAGGAGTATCGCTGCTCTCTTTGCTCATATGCATGCACCATTGAGAAGGCTTTTCAGAGACACTTGAGGGCACACGCTAAAGGGACAGCACCGGAAACAAGGGTGAGCTGTGCAGTTTGTGGAGCTGACAGATCTTCGGAAGTTGACCTTAGCAAGCACATGAGAAGGCATCGCGACGACAGATACTTCTGTTGCGATATTTGCATCTTTCGCACTGTCCAGTTAAAGAAGGTTCAACATTTTATTTCAAAATCATCCAAAACATTCAATCAAGTCCCTTTAATATCAAATTTATTTTAATGTCAAATTTATTTTAATACCAAATTTATCTTAATATCTAATTTATTTTAATATCTAATTTTAAAATATTTCTAATTTAATTATTTCTTTTTAGTTGATTCAACATCGACGAATGCACACTGGAGAAAAACCGCATCTTTGTCCACATTGTGCGTACAGGAGTGCAAGGCGTGATAATTTGCGAAGTCACGTGAGAAGGGTGCACAAAAAGGAAAACCTTTATTGCGATACTTTTAGTCCTAGAGGGATGTTGATAGCGCCAACGATAAGGGAAGTTGCTGCAGCTGTTCAGAGTCCTGTCTCGTCGCCTTCTTCGCCTTCTTCGAATCCGGAAACGGCTGATTAAAAAAATATACAATGCCTAATGATCGTCCTCGCCGAAAGAGGATTTCCGTCCGACGTCTCCGTCGGAAAAACAGTTTTACACGTCCTAAATTTCGTCAATAAGCGATCTAGGTGTTATTTAGAACGGGAAGAATTTCCTATTTTAGTCTTCACATGATTTCACAATTTTTCTTATTTACTGATCTTTATTTTCTTTTCGTATCTTCTCGATTTTTAAAAATAATTTCCTAATCTGTTTTATAATTTCTTAATCTGTTTTATCATTTCCTAATCTGCTTTATACTTTCCTAATCTGTTTTATAATTTTCTAATCTGTTTTACAATTTCCTAATTTTTTTTTGTAATTTCCTGATCTTTTTTCAAATCATTTTTTCTAGTCTTTTTTGTAATTTCTTTTACATTTTGCATCATTAATTAATTTTGATTCCCTAGATTAATTTTCGCAACAGTTAGAAGAAAATATTATGATTATATAAGAAGATATTATGATTGTTTATATTTTGGGACTTGTGGTTGATTTTCAAGAATTCTCCGAGGATGTTCTTCCAGTAGATAGTTTAACATTTAGGATAGTTAGAGCATGCATGCATACGTCGATAATTTAATCTAAACTTTGAATTCTAATGAGACCTTATATAAATATATTCTTAAGGCAGTTGATTAATTGGTAATTAAGTAATAACGTCCCATTGAGGCGGATGAAAGTTTAAAGAAAAAAAATTAATTAACATTGAAAAGCTGCGCCAAGCTAGAATTGTAGACTGGATTTTAGAGAAAGACTGAAATGACAAGAAACTCGTAGCAGGAAATGTTTTCTTTCAAGATTTTTCGATTTTTGTGATTGGGGAATACATTGGCTACAAAGACTGCGATTTTGCCAGAGACACCCAAGTCAACATAAATTAAATATTGTCGACGAGAGATAATGTCCGTCCAAATTTCTCGATATTTGCAAAAATACGCAATATTTGTTGAACGTTAGCAAAAATTATTTACGTACGCTGAAACTACTTACATTTAAAATGATGTTTTTTTGCTTAGACTTAAATTTAAACCAAAGAATTATTATTACGCTTAAATTATAATGATTGGCTATTTTTATACGAAATTTGTAATTAAAGGATCAGATGGAGACAAAAATTTAATTCTCGAAATTGAATTTCGATTCTATTAAATCTTGTTGGTGCTATAGGATTGAAGACTGAGTAGAAGATAAATTTAATTTTAAAAATTGGCAATAACAAATTCAGTAATTAGGATGAAAAAAAGTTATTGACATTGAGATAAAATCTTATGTTGAGATTTTATTCTTCGTAACTTAGAATGCTTTCATAATCTTCATATTTGATGTGAATCTCAGATTATTTAAAATTCATTTAATTACCTAATTCAAAAATGATTGAAAGTAATGATGATGATTAAAGTAATTTGTGAAAATTAAAATTAATTTATTAAAATTAAAAGTAATTTATGAAATATTTAATTTATAAAAAAATCTCATTTTGGGGTTCTCTGGTTGATAAGAAACGGTGCTATTTTGCAAAATCGTTTTTGCTCTAACCCTCTATGGTTAATTAAAATGATAACTATTTCTGTATTCTCTTAATAATGTTCTGATTGTTATTGCGATTATTGACGCTATTATTATATTCCCTAAGATTCCAACTTTTAGTCTAAAGCCTAATTAAACAATTGTCAACTACTGTCTCATCTGTAACAGAATTTACGTCGACTAGGATAATTTCTAACTTATTTTCTTTGTCAGGGATCCAAAAAGTTCCTGGAATGGTTGTAATGTCGACGATAAGTATTTGCAATAAAAAAAGAGACAACTAGGTATACATAAATATAAATATATAAATATATAAATGTGTGTCAATTTTTAATGTACTATACGATTTCATTCTAGTCAAGTATCTTAAAAGTTAAGCGATTTTTAGAAGATGTGTGCATATACATTTATATAAAATTATTATTGTGTTATTAAAAATAATAAGAAAATTCACTTCCGTCGATTTAGGACCTTTTTACTTTCTGTACAATTAATTGTACTTTGTACATCATAACTTGGGAAATTTTAATAATTTTTCAATTAAAAGTTATTAAAATTACTCTTAAGGTATTTCGATTTTGTAGAATATTTCGATTTTGTAGAATATTTTGATTTTGCAGAATATTTTGGTTTTTGTGAGCATTTTTGTGTTTGAGCACATTTTTAATTTAACTCGAGGTATTTTATTGAAATGATTTCAAGCACAAAATATTTCTCAAATTGAAACTATGAATGAGATACCAATTGTAAATAAACCGTTTAAATATTTTTTTTTTTACTTTCTTTTTGTTTCGTTTTATTTTTGTTTTATTTTATTTTTGTTTCATTTTATTTTTGTTTCATTTTATTTTTGTTGCATTTTATTTTTTTTTATTTTACTTTTGGTTTATTTTATTTTTGTTTTCTTTTATTTTTGTTTTCTTTTATTTTTCTTTTACTTGTATTTCATTTTATTTCTTGTACTTTTTATTTGTTGTAAACGATCGATTGATATGTGTGGAAATGTAAATTGGTCCGTTAAAGTGTATACGATTTTTGCGAAACTCGAAAATAGATTTTTCGACGGATTGCCTAAACATTAAACTATATGTGTACATCTGTATAGCGATAACGAAGTAACGAAACGTCAAGTACGATAATTTTTTGCTTTTGATATATATTGTATTCGAAATGATATTTTATATTTGTACGCGGTTTTATTGCATTGACGCTCAGCGCGCAATTTTATACGCATGATTTTACACAATTGTTAACAATGGCCGCCGATAAAAAGGCAAAATACTTTATTATACAATGTCAATCGCATAAAAAGTGCAACGCCAGATTTAAAGCTTTGCAATATTTTATAAGATATTTTTTTTAATTTATTACTGACTGAAGTAAACATCTTTCTTTAGAAAAATTTTATTTCAAGAACTAGTTAATTATAGTGATTTTTATATTCTGTTAAACAATTTTAATACTCAACATTCAGTGTCGGATATTAAATATTAAATATGAAATACCTAATATATTAATAACAATATTTATAAAAATTGCCCTTTTATAAATACAGAATATTTGGTATTGATTGTTTAATATGACGATTAATAAACACTTGATTGAAAAGTATTTAGTTTAGAAATAATAACTTAAGAAATATTGAATTAAAAAGTATTGAATTGAAAAATATTGAATTAAAAAATATTGAATTGAAAAATATTGAATTAAAAAATATTGAATTGAACAATATTGAATTAAATAATATTAAATTAAAGAATATTTAGTTTAGAACTATTTAATTAAGAAATATTGAATTTAAAAATATTTTATTTTTTTATACACGAAACTGAATTGATTCGATCAACGAAAAGAATTTTTCTTAACGCTGACACAATATTGAAAGAAGCTGACTTTATTAAAAATAAAACAATGAAGTGAATTGTTTCACAATTAGATTTTTGTCGGCTTGGTTTAATTCTCTTTATAATGGGGTCTTATTCTATATAATAATTGTAAATTAATAACAGACTTACAATATTAAAATAATGATTATTCTATTATAAATGTTGTGCCACAATTTTACGAACAAGTACGTGCCAAAAAAGAACTAGAATGAGAGTTTTGGGTGACTTTTTTCTCCTTACAAAAATCTGTCAAACACTTGGTAAAAAAAAGCTCACAAAAATGCATTCAATTTCATAAAATGTCTATATTGATTTACATTTTTTAATATATGTTTTTTAATTAAGTCTTTCTTTCTGATGCAAAAATTTCTTTTGTTTAAATTTTTGTAGATTTTCTTTTTGTAGATTGATTTTCTTTTTCGTATATTACTTTTTTTAGATTGTTTTTTTATTGCTTTTTTTAGATTTTTTTTTTATTACTTTTTTTAGATTGTTTTTTTTTTTTGTAAATTGGTTTTGTTTTGAAATGTGTTTCATTCAATGTGTTTTGAAAACACTGAATTTTATTGGAACTTTGCCAAAAGAGACTTTTTTTTACCAAGTGGCTGGAGAAAAGTTAATTGTTAATCTTTTAACTGTTGAAATTTTGCTGTAGATTATAAGTGTCCTAACTTAACTTACATAAACTACATGATAATATATTCTATATTAATGTTTCCTAGATTTAACGTTTTAAAAGATCCTTTTAATGAATTTTCGTTCAAAATAATACGTTTAAAGTTTTATAAACATAATTGTATTTTTAAATTACTTATATTTATTCAGAATATTGCTCTAATTACGTAATGGACTGTTTAAAAAAAAATTAAAAGTACAAATTTCTTATTTTTTAAAAATATTTTTACATTTAAAAGACTTGAAAAAGTACAAGCTTTAGTTAATTTTGAACTTGAAATTCAGATAAAGGATCTTTCTGAAAGGAACACGTCTTAACATTAATACAATCTAAATGTGATAATATATTTACTATTTAAATTACAATGTAATAACAATTACATATATTATACAGATATATGTTATGACTATTGCACTTAACAATAGTACGCATTTAAAACAAAAACAAAGTTAAATCCGTGCATTTTCTTTTGCAGTTTCTTTTTTTCGAAAAAAATCTACTTTCTGCTAATCAAAAACCAACAGTTGTCAATCGATCATACTTTTCACAATTCATTATAACAATTAACAATTCATTATAACAATTAACAATTCATTATAACAATTAACAATTCATTATCTGGTAAAAATAAGAATTTCATTTATATTGTAAAATCATTTATCCAATTTTTTTTACAAATACACTTTTGTGAGAAAAAGCACTTTTTGGAGAACAAAAAAATGTTTTCATAAATTTTAAAATTAATTATAGTAAAATGATTTTTTTGTTTGAAAGAAACTTTTTGTTGTTGTATCAAAATTTGTGTTATTGGATGAGAAATTTATGTTATTGGATAAAAAGTGTATGTTAGAGGATAAAAAAAATTGTGTTATTGGATGAAACATTTTTATGAAGTAAAAAAATACTTTATGCTATAAAGCATTTTTTTATTTTGATAAAAAGTGTTTAGTGAGTGCGAAATAATTGGCACTTGAAGCACTTTTTTTAGAGATGCAATAAATTTTGAAGAGTTGATTGAAAACTGTTGCTTTTGAGTGGATCTTTTTAGCGAACTGCAATCTAAACGTGAAAAAGTGTGCGTTACTCAATTACTATAAATGTACGTATATTATAAATGTATGCGTGGGTGTGCCAAATTATTTTCTTCTGCTAAAGCTTCCTCTAATTCTCAATTATTCCACATTTCTCTCTATCCTCATCTTTCTCTTTATGCCTTTTTTCCTAATTGCTCTCAGTATGCGTAGATTGAAAAAGTGCACGTCACTCGAGTGAGAGACAAGAAAATTGAAACAATAATAAATTACTAAAATGAAAGTAATTTTCCCGTAATGGCGTGTTTTGCATTTTAAAAAATAATTTTTAGTGTAAGGGTGCAGACGATGAAAGAAGTCACAAAATATATAAATATATTTTGTGATATAAGTTACTCATGTGATGAAGAAAAGCTTAGCGATTGTTCTCACTTTTGTACAAAGTATTATAATATAATTATAATTAAATTTGCCAAGTTTCAGCTTTTTTGTCATTCAACTAGTGACGTGATTAATAACGCACCATCGATAATCGCGCTCGATACGTACGAATTTTAAGAAATTAACAAAAAAATAAGAAATACAACTTGTCGCCATTGTGATTTAAGGTACAACATCTCTGTGACATTTTTCTGAAATCAGGTGCAAACAGAAGAATAATAGATTATTTTCAATCTTAACATTTTCTTTGGTCGTACTGTTTATTAAAAAATAAATAAAATTGATTTTGAAAAAATGTAACTATTTTCCTGGTATGGTTATTTTTATAGTTAACATTTTTTAAAATTATTTTCTTATGATTTCTTTTTAGTTTAGAGAAACTTTTTTTAGAGAATAGAGAGAATTAAGTTCTGATTGCGCTTGATGAAAGAATTTACTTATGAGAGTTGACCGATTTGTATATCCAAAGTCACTGATTGACTTTGGTACGATTAAATCGTAAAATAATAAAGATTTCAATAAAATTGTGTTTTCTATTACTATAAAATTCATTTTTATTTTTTTTGTCCTTTTTGTATTCTTTTTTTTCTGTTAATCTAAGAACGTAAATTTAAAAAAATGTTTTTTCTTTTGTTTCAATTTATTTTCTTTATCACTTTTTCTTTCTTTTCTTTATCACTAGCACCCATTTGGGTGCAATGAAAAATAAATATGTTACCGACTTCAGATAGCCAAGGAATCGAAATTTGCATTTTTCAACCCAGTTGGGTTGGCTGAAACAATGGAATTAAAAATGAAACAATTTAAATTAAAAATCCAAAGTTTCTTCACGTTGAAAATAGTTAAATAATAGTTCTTTTTGATTTCTAATTTATTAATCATTGACACTGACATGATCAGTGGATTGGCAGAAACCACTTGCATACTGGAAAACGTGAATTTTTCGATTTTTAAGGCAACCGAATGGGGTTGATTAAAAATTCAGATTTCTACGTTAATATTGGTATAACGGCGTTCATCTTTTTTTTTTTTCATTATAAGGTACCCAAGTGGGTGCCAGAGGTATATATACTTTGTTTATATAGTTTTTAGTTGAAAATTATTTGATTTGGACTCTTTTTAAAAATCGAAAATCGTACCATTGCAATGCTTCGCTAGGAGGGAATAAAATTAATTATGATAAAATTATGACTCTAAATATAATTTAATTTAAAAAAATATATATTTTGAAAAACAATATTTTTAACCAAGAAAGTTTTGTGTTCAGAGTAAATACTTTAAAAATACAGATATTTTTTTTCAAAATACGATAGACATGACTCACTAATTCTTTAGTTGTAAAAGAATATCAATGTAATTAGTTTCTAATTAAATTATCATAAAGCATTATTTTCTCACTAAAATACATTTTAACTGTAATTGTATTGCTTTACTTATGCATTTTTTTTTTGCTATGCATTAATTACTGAAGTAAAGAGTTTTTAAGTACATTGTAGATGTAAATTTGCTAGCTTTCTTCAATCAATTAGTGAAAATATGTGACTCGTTACAATTTTCTTTTTCATTAACTAGAACAAACCTTTCATTTTCGTGAGTCTTTCTAAATGATTAACACAATTTTTATGAGACGTTTCAATTGCTCTAGTTACCAACTTTTCTATAAATAGCGATTTGTTTGTTTACTTTTTTGTGTTTATTTATATACTGTTATTAATTGGAAAAATTGTTAATTGATATAGTTATATACATTATAGTAAGAGTTATATTATAGTTAATTCTAAAAGAGAATATTCCTTTTTTTAGATTATTCGCTAAATAATAAATAAATTAAACTTTCTCTTCAATTAAGGATTTCAATCTTTAATTTAAGTTTAATTTCACTCGGAAAATTGCACTTTTTCTGACTTTCATTTTCTTTTTTACAGGATTATTCATTCATGAAGACTTATGAAGGAAAAGGTTTTTTAAATGGAATTTTTTGAACTCTTGGCTCACCATACATCAAATAATTTGAGTTTCGTCGCTTAGAAATGGTAGAAATTGATTTAAAAAATAATCTCCTGCAAAAAGATACATATAGAGAAAAATTCAACACCCGGAATATTATTTTACGACTACATACTATGACTTGAGCAAGTTTCTACAATTTGGTAAGTAGGGTAAATAAATGCAATAAATAAATATGTAAATAAATACAATAGACAAATATCTGTTAAATAATTGGTAGTTTATGACTTTTTTTTGTAACGATAGCTTTTTCTGTTCGTGTTTATAAATAATTTGTAACTTATGACTCTTTTTTTGTAAAGGAATTTTTCTGTTCGTGCATGATCTTAAATAAATAAAGAAATATAAATAAATACAATAAATAACAATACTTATTCCTTATGAGGAAGCAAAATGAATAGAAATAAATACAATAAATAAATAGACAAAATACAACACAAAATAGACGAAAATACAAACAATAATTTTTCAAACAAATTTCTGTAAGTGCGATAAGGCGTTTCATTGAAGTTTCAGGAATTTTGATGATTTCTTTTTTTTTAGGTACAATGCTCTATTGGGACGACTAGCATCAGCAAAAATGATAAAACGATGGCAGATGATAGTTTACAATGGATTGTAGAAGAAGTGGCATGAAAGAGTGGTACCAGCACTATTTTCAAGAGTAGTGGGAGTTGTGACTGTTTTTCTGAGAGTGTCTGGGTGTAATAAAACTGGAAGGAGAAGAGGATGGTGTGGGCGAAGCGAGCAAAGCGATTTCTATGTTTAGTGTGAGCAAGCTCTCGCTCAGAAAGGCAGCACAAGACTTTCAATTTTACCTCACAGTTAACAATTACCCACGTTTCAGTCTCCTGTCCACACAACAATTCCAGTTTCTCTTCTGCAAATTCAATCCCTGCCGATCAACATCGTCAGATAATTAGCCTCCTTCCGTTGTTAATTTCTTCATCTGCTTTTTTATCAAAACAGCTGTCAACACAACGCTCATTAATAGTTGTAACAGCTCCGAGTTGACTGACCCAGTACAAGAAATCGCTTTGAGTCTTATCCAGACACAGTTTCGTAAAAAGAAAAAGAAGATAATAATAAGAGGAGAAAAAGAAAGTGGAAAATCGTGTGTGTTTTGTTCTCGGCTGATGATTGTAGTGAGAGTTTTTTGTGTGTATTATAGTGATGTTGATAATATGCTGCGTTGAGTCAGTTGAAATTCATCAAGGATTAGTGTGAGAAAAGAAGAAATGCGTCAGACTGTGTGCTGTAGATTCATCAATGACAAAGAATGTGTATTTTAATCTGTCTGCATCTGTTGTTTACTTAAAAGCCTTGATCTGATTACTGAAATTACTCTGTGAGCTTTTAGCCAGCAAAGAATTGCAATCGTGCTGAAAAAGTTGTACGAGAATTTAGCCGGCGAGTCAAATTATTTTCGGTGTATGTCAATTTGCAATTTTCCATCGTCAGGAATAAAAGAGGAGAGGGACTATTTCGAGAGAGGTCATGAGGATCAATGACCAGGTGAGGATTCGAGTCATTTTGCTCTTTTTATCTTAAAACTACCAGATTTTCGGAGCACCAGATTTTTGAATGTTTAGATCATTCATTAACATCAGTAATTGTCATCAGTTGCGTCTGTTTATAATGCGTCTGTTTATAATTTTTCATTTTGTTATTAAATGGGTTTCAATTTTTTGAACAATTATTCTCTTTTTGAGAATCGGTTTTGCTTTTCGAGTTTACGTGATTTTTTTATGAGACTTGAAAATTGTTATTTATTTGTAATTTATCTTGGAAGAAATAAATGATCATTGAATTTAAAAAATAGTAATTATAAATAGTAATTAAAAATAGTAATTAAAAACAGGAATTTAATTGAATAGGAATCTAATTGAATAAGAATTTAAAAAAGTGAAAAGAAAGTTTAAAAAAAATAATATATTTGAAATTTCTATTTAATCGAATTTTGACATTTATTTATAGTCGTTCCATTTGTCTAGAATTTGTTACTTTCTTACTTATCAATTATAGTTACAGCACGCAAAATGATAAATACTATTGTCCTACTGCGCCTTAAAATTATTT
>WNHD01004969.1:0-16893 GCA_011057455.1 Ganaspis sp. Gsp50 | reverse complement strand
TATTTTCTCGATACTAGCTGCAGGATCGACAACTATCTTCCTTCTTTGTCTCTTAATGCGTTTTTAGATACTCTTTACAGGATCGGAAACGATAATTCTCATTCATTTTCTCGATACTAGCTGCAGGATCGACAACTATCTTCCTTCTTTGTCTCTTAATACGTTTTTAGATACTCTTTACAGGATCGGAAACTGTATTTCTCATTTATTTTCTTGATACTCTCTGCAGAATCGGAAAACGTTTGTCTCTTAATACGTTTCTAGACACTCCCTTAAGGATCGGAAACTATCTTTCTTCATTTATTTATTTACAAAAAATGAATTGGTAAACAAAAACCCATTAAAGTATTAGGGGCCGTTCATATACCACGTGGACACTTTAGGGGGGGGTTCAAAAAGTCTGAAAATGTCCACGATTGAATGTATTTTTGTGTCCACAATGGGGGGCGGGGGGTCAAAATCTATGAAAAAATTGTCCACGTGGTTTATGAACGGCCTCTTAGATAATTGTGAAAAATCAATGTTTTTGGGCTACATTAAATTCTTTACACGTCAACAAATGTTTTTTACCGAATGATAAATTCTTCTACATCTTACATTAAATTAAGTTGATAACAAAATGTTAGGGAATGAACTAACCAATTATCCTTTACATTTTAATATAAGGTACACTAATAAGGTACATAAGTGATACTCCCTAAAGGATCGGAAACTAGTCGGTCCAGATGGCTTCCTTTTTTGTTTCTCAGTACACTCTGAAGAATCCGAAACTGTATTTGTTTCTTATTTTTTCGATTCTCTGTCTTTTTAATCAACTATATTTCTCTTTTATTTTTTCGATTCTCTAAGTCAGAGAATTAAGTAAAAAAAAACAGAGAATTAAGTAAAAAAAACCATTTTTTTACTTAATACGTTTCTTTATACTCTCTGAGGAATAGAAAACTATTTCCTTCACCTTTAAATAAGTTTCTTGATTCTCTCTGAATGAACGAAAGAATTTTCTCCTTTATTTTCTCGATACTCCCTGAAGGAGCGGAAACTTCTTTATCTTTTAAGATGTTTCACGATACTCTCCGCAGGATTGGAAGATTTCACATCTTGATTTTTTCGATACACCGTGATGGAACGAAAACTATTACTCTCTTTTATCTCTTAATACAATTCTCGATACTCTCTGAAGGATCGGAAACTTTTATTTTGTTATTATTTTCTCCTTCTATTTTGTTTATTTCTTTGTTTATTCATTTACAATGATGGACGGGTGAGAAAAAACAAATTAGCGTTAGATAATTGTAAAAAATTAATATTCTTAGATTACATTCAACTATGCCTAAGTCGCTTTTTTATGTATCTCGATGCATTCGGAAGAATCGAAAACTATTTTTCTCTTTTACTTCTTCGTTAATCTCTAATAGATCGGAAACAATCTCTCTTCCGGACCTTTCAATATGTTTCTTGATACATTTTGAAGAATTGGAAACTATCTCTTATTTCTTCGATACTCTCTATAGGACCGGAAACTATTTTTCTTCGTTTTACTTAATACTCTCTAATGGATCGGAAACAATCTCTCTCCTTGATCTTTCAATATGTTTCTCGATACTCTCTGAATGGTCGGAAGAATTTTCTCCTTTATTTTCTTGATACTCCCAGAAGGATCGGAAACTTACCAATCAAAGTCGCTTTGTTCTTTACGGTTCTCAATACTTTCTAAAGGATCGGAAACGGAAACTTACCAATCAAAGTCGCTTTGTTCTTTACGGTTCTCAATACTTTCTAAAGGATCGGAAACAATATTTTTCTCCTTAACTTACACTATGTTTTTCCTTACTCTCTGAATGATCGGAAGAAATGTTTCTCGTTACTCTCTGAAGGATCGGAAACTATATTTCTCCTTCATTTTCTCGATATTGTCTAAAGGATCAGAACTTTTTTCTCGCACAAAATGAATTGTTACTTAAATGATTTGTTTTCACAAAGAAAAGTTGTCCAGGTTGACAAAAAATATTCCCCCAGATGAAAATGTTTATTTTTCACATATTCCTTAGTTTCTCCCGAAAAGAAGACGAAAACTGTGGTCAATCGAATTGTCTACAATGAAAATATTTCATTAGGGTTAAGGTCCAGTCCATTGAGATGGTTGGTGGAGGTAACAGGTTCACATTAGGATTAGCATAATCGTCGTAAAGCGTGCAGACTCGATGAATTATTTATCCGCTGGCAGAGAAAAAACAAAATCAAGAAAGAGAGAGAAGGAGAAACAAGTGTATAACGTGGCGTATTATAAAGCAGTTCTTTTCTACGGGTGGCGAAAGGAAGAAAGATCCTCTTCCTTGACGCGAGCCTGGACATGGCTATTTGCATATTACGTCTGCCTTGACGCGTCGGGGGCCATCCCCGCAGTGCATTGCATTAATTTTGGATCCTGCGACACCGGCAGTGACCTTGAACCTCGCCACCCCGTCCAGGCATCTAATTATCACCCAAAGAAGAAAAACATTAGCATGAGATCGCGTGCCACTTGGCTCCCGGCATTAGTCCCTTCTTCCTGGCAGGTTCTCCACGAAAAAAATTTCATTAGAATATTTTAATTTTTTGCCGCTCATTCATACATTTAGATAGAGGAGACAAAATGAGCAAATAAAATAAACAAACAAAACGAACGAGGAAAGTAAACAAACAAAATGGACGAAGAAAATAAACAAACGAAAAGAAAAACACAAAACTTTCTCTTGAAACTATCTTTTTCTTCTTTTAAAGAGCTTTTATATACTCCTTGGAGGATCGGAAACTATTTCTCTCATCTTATTTATGTTTTCTGATACTCCCTGAAGGATCGGAAACTTGTTAGTCTATGTTGCGTCCTTCTTTATGTTTCACGATACTCACTAAAGGATCGGAAACAGTTATTTTCATCTCTTACTATGTTTTTGGTTACTCTCTGGAGGATCGGAAACTATTTTTCTGCTTTATTTTCTCGGTATTCTCTGAGAATCGAAAACTGTCTTTCTTCTTTACCATTTAGTGCGCTTCTTGATACTTTCTGTGGGATCGAAACGTATATTTTGTTATTCTTGTTCTTCTCTTGCTTCACGATCCTCTGCGTAGGATCGGAACTCTTTTCTCGTACAAAACAATTGTTACTTAAAATTGTATCAAAATCTGGAATAAAGTGGTTTTAATAAGCGTGTGCATAATGATTTTGGTGAAAGTTGAAACCCGTAACCTGTTGCGAATTTATCCCAAATTGCTAAAAACTGCTTGTAGGGATGAAGGGAATAAAATACTTTCTCTTGAAACTATCTCTCTTGTGCCTTTGAAAAATATTTTAAATACTCCCTGAAGGATCGGAAACTATTTCTCTTGTAAGTTTACTCGTGTAAGTATTATTTATAAGTTTTTCGATACTCCCTGAAGGATCGGAATTTTTGCTAGTATATTATGCGCCCTTTATATTTCACGATACTCTCTAAAGGATCGTAAACAATGTTTTTCACCTCTTACTATGTTTCTCGTTACTTTCTAAAGGATCGGAAACTATATTTCTCCTTTATTTTCTCGGTATTCTCTGAAGAATCAAAAACTGTCTTTCTTTAATGCGTTCTTTTTACGTTTTAATGCGTTTCTTGATACTTTCTGCAAAATCGGAACGTATATTTTATTCTTGATTTTCTCTTGTGCTTCACAATCTTCTATGTAGGATCGGGCCTTTTTTTCGTAGAAAATTGTTACTTAAAATAGTATCACTATTTGGAATATTTCGGTCTTAGTAAGCAAGTAGATAAGGATTTTCGTAAAAGTTGAAACCCATGACCTGTTGCGAATTTATCCCGAATTGTCAAAAACTTGTAGAGTTGAAGGGAATGAACAATTTTCCTTTAAAACTCTTTCTTGTACCTTTTTAAAAGCTTTTAAATACTCCCTGAAGGATCGGAAGTTATGTTTTTCTTATTTATCATTTTTTGATACTCCTTGAAGGATCGGAAAATATCTTTATCTTATTTATCATTTTTTGATACTCCTTGAAGGATCGGAAAATATCTTTATCTTATATATCAATTTTTTTATACTCCCTGAAGAATCGGAAACTTGCTAGCCCATGTTGCCATCTTCTTTACATTTCACGATACTCTCTAAACGATCGGAAACAATGTTTTTCATCTCTTACTAAGTTTCTCGTTACTCTCTAAAGGATCGGAAACCACCTTTCTCCTTTATTTTCTCGATATTTTCTGAAGAATCGAAAACTGTTTTGCCCCTTTACCTTTTAAGGCGTTCCTCGATATATTCTGCAGGATCCAAACGTACATTTCATTATTTTTCTCTTCTGCTTCACGATCCTCTACGATCGGAACTTTTTCTCGTACACAATTGTTACTTAAAATTGTATCACTATCTGCAATGGGCTTAGTAAGCGATAAGGCAAGTAGATATTAGCGGTAAATAGATAAGTATTTTCGTAAAAGTTGAAACCCATAACCTGTTGCGAATTTATCCCGAATTGTCAAAAACTTGTAGGGTTGAAGGGAATGAACAATTTACCTTTGAAACTCTCTCTTGTACCTTTTAGAAAGCTTTTAAATACTCCCTGAAGGATCGGAAGTTATGTTTCTCTTATTTATCATTTTTTGATACTCCTTGAAGGAGCGGAAAATATGCTTATCTTATTTATCATTTTTTTGATACTCCCTGAAGGATCGGAAACTTGCTAGCCCATGTTGCCTTCTTCTCTATATTTCACGATACTCTTTAAGGGATCGGAAACAATGTTTTTCAGCTCTTACTAAATTTTTCGTTACTCTCTAAAGGATCGGAAACCACGTTTCTCCTTTATTTTCTCGATATTTTCTGAAGAATCAAAAACTGTTTTGCCCCTTTACCTTTTAATGCGTTCCTCGATACATTCCGCAGGATCCAAACGTAGATTTCATTATTTTTCTCTTCTGCTTCACGATCCTCTACGATCGGAACTTTTTCTCGTACAAAATTGTTAATTAAAATTGTATCATCTGTAATGGTCTTAGTAAGGTAAGTAGATAAGGTAAGTAAGGATAAGGTAAGGTAGATATTAGCGGTAAATAGATAAGTATTTTGATATGTTGGTAAAAGTTAGTAAATTTTGGTAAAAGTTGAAACCCATAACCTGTTGCGAATTTATCCCGAATCGTAAAAAACTGCTTGCAGGGATGAAGGGAATGAAAAACTCGGTAGATAGACACCTTGCTGCAAACACTCGGGGTCATCCTGTTTCTTTGAATTCTTCAGAGAAGAGGCAATTCAATAGGAGATACTTGATTCCCCGATCTGATGATTCGTATTTCTCGAATAGCGTCCCCTGATCGCATTGCAACCCTTGTCCGGGGATTTTTTCCGACACCGATCAGGTAGAGCAGGTAGTCTGCACCCTAACACTAAGTCCTTGTTCAGTGTACACAAGAGGGGATAAAAAATGAGAGAAAAAAGAGAAAGGGGAGAGTAATAGTGATGACTACCGGAGAGGATGTAGGTACCAATTGGCCACCTAGAAGGCAGGCAGTCGAGTTAATGCATTTCTTTTATTATGCAATATTCGAGACCTGACCCGCAGCCCGGAACCGTTTAGGGAAATTTTTCAGTGTTATTCAAACGAGGGTCCAAACGCACCCATTCGGCATTGGTGCGTGCGCGAGGTTCAACGTGCCTCGAATATGCATATTGATCGCTCTTCCTTGATCAGTAAATGCAGGAGGAAAAAACCCTTTTTCTATCCACTTATTATCGTTCAACGGTTTTTGCCTTGAGCGTTTTTTTTTCTTTCTTTTTCATGAGAGCCACGTGAAATAAAAAACACGGTTGCACAGGGGTGACGAAAGTCGTTTTTAAAGATTCTTTGTGCTAATTAAAACAAACATTCTTGGCAAAATTGTTGAGCAAATGAAACTTTTGGGTCCAGGTTCACTAATTTCAATTAGATGTTTATCTGGATTTTCAGAATTCTTAGAAGTTAGAATCTTCTACTCGGCTCTTCTAGGTTATATATGTTGTGCACATATGTGGACGTGTTGCTTGCCTCAACCTCAACCTCGCTGTCTATTTCTCTCTCTTTTTTTTTTAGTCTCTCTTACCCTCTCTCTTGCATTCTCTCTAACTCTTTCTCTCTTTGCTCCCTCTCTTACTCTCTGGCTCTTTTACTCTCTTGCTCTTTTACTCTTTTGCTTTTTCACTCTCTTACTCTCTTACTCTCTTACTCTCTTACTCTCTCTTACTCTCTTACTCTCTTACTCTCTTACTCTCTTACTCTCTTACTCTCTTACTCTCTTACTCTCTTACTCTCTTGCTCTCTTGCTCTCTTACTCTCTTGCTCTCTTACTCTCTTACTCTCTTGCTCTCTTGCTCTCTCGCTCTCTCGCTCTCTCGCTCTCTTGCTATTCAACTCTCTTACTCTCTTGCTCCTTCACAAGTGGTCAGTCCCCCTTTTTTAGATTTTTCTACCAGTCTGCCCACAACTCACAGCTACGAGTTATGTATACAGTACTCAAGATTCTAAAACTACGCACAAGCTGACTGAAATATTTACTGGTTCCAAGGATCTGCTCCGAATTTCGCCTTGAACTTGATGCTTAAGATATTTCGTTGCGAATGTCGCAATGACGAATTACAAACCTGTTCCCTGGTAATGACAGTAGCTTCGATAGGAAAAAACTCAAGTGGGGTCTTTAACAAGCAATGACTGGGTGATTGATTCAGGTGGTCATTATCCAATCAGAAGAATTACATGTTTAACCAAACCTGGCCGATTCTGATGTAATTGTAAGCGGATGATCCGATTTCGCAGGAATTGTGACAACTGGAGACCAAATAACGCAAAATCACAATTATTACCACAATTTTTGTTTCACAAACAAGTGGTTGTTGATGTGCGGTTTTCTTGATTTAAAAAAAAACAATTTTTATTGACCGAAGGACTTGCGAAGAATTTTCCGCTACCTGCTGAATTTGAGCATATTATTAAACGGAGGAAAAGAAACTAACAAGGATTGTTAGTTTGATTCGTAGCCTTCTTCGAACCTGATAATTTATCGATACTTTTTACAGGATCGGAAAATGTTTTTCCCATTTATATTAAAATAACTTTCTCGGTACTCTCTGAAGAATCGGAAAATATCTCTCGTATTTACATTAAAATAAATTTTAGGGTACTCCCTGCAGGATCGGAAACAATTTTTCTTCTTTAATTCTTAATATGTTTATTGATACTCTTTAAAGGATTGGAAACTTTAAATCTCCTTTACCTTTCAATTAGTTTCTTTATACTCCCCACAGGATCGGAAACTTGCCAAAATTTCTTCTTTATATGTTTCTCGATACACTCTGAAGAATTGAAAATCTTTCTTCTTTATTTTTTCGATACTCTTTGTAGGATGGGGAACTATTTTTCTTCTTTATCTATATGTTTTCCGATACTCTCTAAAGGGTCGGAAGATTTTTCTTCTTGATTTACTGGACACTCCCTGAAAGAGTAGAAACTGTCTTGAATCGTTTTTCGATACTCTCTGAAGAATCGGAAAATGTCTTCTTTATTTCTTAGTGTATTCATTGATACTCTCTGAGGGATCGGAAACTTTCTTATTTATTTTTTAGTGTGTTTTTCGATACTCTCTGAAGAATCGGAAACTTTCTTCTTTATTTTTTAGTATGTTTATTGATACTCTCTGAAGGTTCGGAAACTTTCTTCTTTATTTTTTAGTATGTTTATTGATACTCTTTGAAGGATCGAGAACTTTCTTCTTTATTTTTTAGTATGTTTATTGATACTCTCTGAAGGAGCGGAAACTATGAACCTCCTTTACCTTTTAATTAGCTTCTCGATTCTCCCTGCAGGATCGGAAACTTGTGAGTCTAAGTCGCATTTTTTTTGTTTCTCGATACCATATGAAGAATCGGAAACTATCTTTCTTCTTTATCTCTTTATACGTTTTCCGATACTCTCTAAAAGGTCGGAAGATTTTTCTCCTTCATTTACTGGACACTCCCTGAAGGAGTAGAAACTGTCTTCTTTATATTTTAGTATGTTTATTGATACTCTTTGAAGAATCGGAAACTTTTTTATTTAGTTTTTAGTGTGTTTTTCGATACTATCTGAAGAATCGGAAACTTTCTTCTTTATTTTTTAGTATGTTTATTGATACTCTCTGAAGGATCGAGAACTTTCTTCTTTATTTTTTAGTATGTTTATTGATACTCCCTGAAGGATCGGAAACTTTCTTTGTTATTTTTTAGTATGTTTATTGATACTTTTTGAAGGATCGGAAACTATCTTTCTTCTTTATCTCTTTATACGTTTTCCGATAGTCTCTAAAGGGTCGGAAGATTTTTCTCCTTGATTTACTAGACACTCCCTGAAAGAGTAGAAACTGTCTTCTTGAATCGTTTTTCGATACTCTCTGAAGAATCGGAAGCTTTCTTTTTTATTTCTTAGTATTTTTATTGATACTCTCTGAAGGATCGGAAATTTTCTTCTTTATTTTTTAGTATGTTTATTGATACTCTCTGAAGGATCGGAAACTTTCTTTGTTATTTTTTAGTATGTTTATTGATACTCTTTGAAGGATCGGGAACTATAAACCTCCTTTACCTTTTAATTAGCTTCTCGATTCTCCCTGCAGGATCGGAAACTTGTAAGTCGCATTTTCTTTGTTTCCCAATACTATATAAAGGATCGGAAACTATCTTTCTTCATTATCTCTTA
This sequence comes from Ganaspis sp. Gsp50, assembly GCA_011057455.1. Taxonomy (NCBI): domain Eukaryota; kingdom Metazoa; phylum Arthropoda; class Insecta; order Hymenoptera; family Figitidae; genus Ganaspis; species Ganaspis sp. Gsp50. Next base: position 8,165 of record WNHD01004969.1, on the reverse strand, counting down.
ATTTCTCGATACTCTTTAAAGGATCGGAACTATTTTATGTTTCTCCATTTAAACGCCATGGGTGGCGGGGGTGATTTCTCGAAAAATGTGTGACATTTATAGAAGTCGCCGTTTTTCGATACTCTCTGAAAGATCGGAAGATTTTTCTCCTTAATTTACCCATATTCTAATGAAAATAGATCTAGTTGAGAAATTGTCCATATTGGGTGTAATTGGAAAAGCAAACAAATGGTGTTTCCTCTAATCCTGTTTCTCTTGTCGGCGATCGGATCCTGTTGATGGCGCGTAGGACTTAATGATCTGTTTATCAGTTGGGTTAAACGAACGCTATTCATCGTCATTTATTCAAGCCCGCTTTCTGCAAACAAATGAAATCCCAAGTTTCGCGTTGACATCATGCAAGCGTGTTTGGAACGCATGTTGAGTTTGTACCACGTATGCTTCTGCTTAACCAAAATTCTCCCTCAGCCTGCTATGGAATTGTGTATCCAGGCGAGGCAGCCATAGACGGCGTGCCGCACTGTTTGTGTTTGAGAAGTAAATTACAATAATTGAATAGACCACTAATTCCCCCTTGCCTTGGAGGAGCATCGGGAGCGCCAAGGATGTATAACCAGAACCACCGATACGAGCTCCAAACACTCTGCCTTGTCAGCACGATTGCGATCCGTTACAACATTGTATTATTATTCTTCAAATCTAATATTGCGTTAATTAATTTCATTTGCTGCAACGAAACGCTCAAATGCCACTTTTCTTTTGTTCAACTGGGTAGAAAAATTAGAACTCTAAACATTTGAAACAGATGTGCAACTGTGCAGTATATTACATGATTGGGCTGACGTCCCTTGACGTCAAGTGACCGATTAGCAGTAATCGGACACCAGACGTCAAGTAAATTATCGTTATTGGTCACAAGACGTCAAGTTAATAACCGTTACCGGACACTTGACGTCACGTGACCAGTTGTCGGTAATCGGACACCAGACGTCAAGTTAATTAATGTTACCGGACACTTGACGTCACGTGACCAGTTACCGTAATCGGTCACTAGACGTCAAGTCAATAACCGTTATCGGACACTTGACGTCACGTGAGCAGTTACTATAATCGGTCACCACACGCCACGTGAATTACCATTTTCGGACACTGGACGTCACGTGACAGTCACTGTACAGTTACTATTTCTTCTAGTGAATTTGTGGTTCTAATTGAAGCTGCAAGTATTAAAAGACAACAAAAATGAAAGAAAATTGCCAAAGGATGAAGATATTGTGGAATAAAAAAATCGTATTCAATCGGAGCGGATCAAGAGGCATTTCCGTTTGACTTTTAAGAATGCCCGGTGTAGCGCCGGGATTGCCTGGGGCTAGAAACAAGCAAGCTTGGAGTCCGTACTGGCGATTATAAAGAACAGTAAAAAAAGGAAAAGAGAAGAATGGAGTGTAGCCATCGTCGTTGGCTGGGTTTAAAAAAACCAGTTGTGCGACCCGAAGTAAAGGCCCAAGGAACGAGAGAAGGTGCGCGTGGGCCGCACGGGGCCCTGCAGATACTCTCGGCTTGGCTCTTCTCTTGCCTCAGCAGCAGACGAAGAAAGAGACACCAGTTATTCGACTCGTACGAATTTCTTGGCTGCTCCGAGTGACGTCACCCTGATCCGACAGAGCGAGCACGAGGTGCAACCAGAATTATGCAAATACCATGCAAATCCAGACACGCCGTGACGCTAATCCACGTCACAATATTGGAGGTAATTGGCCGAGAGTACGGTGACGCTTGACTTTCTTCTTTTTTATCTCCAACTCTGCCAATCATGACTTTTCCTAACCGGAAGAGAGTGGACGATTACAATATTGGACTGGAAGAAAAGTCCGAGAATCAGGACCCAGTGACCAAGCCTCGAGAGGCATATCGGTTAAAGTGCACTCGAGACCATTCAGAGTCATTGTTTATCTTCTCTGACGTCACCTTTTATGAAAGAAGTCTTTTCTGCTTTTTCAATTCCAATTTCCAAGCATCAGTCCGTAAAAAAACCTGTTCACTACGATTCAAAACTCTAAGCTGGTTTCCAAGTATGTGTGCGTAAGTCGAACTTACGTTGAGCAAGAGCTAACCTCACTTTGCTCGAGATGAGAAGACGCCAGGTTATGATGCAAAGCGCCAAAACTTGTCTTCAAAATGCATTTTAAAAAGAAAATTTATTAAATGGAAATAAATAAAAAGAATTCAATTAAATATCCATTACATATCCTTTTAAATAATGGAAAGTAAAATGTTTGCTGTCAAAATAGAATGACTGTGAACATTCAACATAGATGCGCAACTGTTGAGTGCACGGTTGGGTTGCTGTCGCTTGACGTCAAGTGTCCGTCAACCGGTCATTTGAATAAAAAGAATTCATTTAAATATCCATTACATATCAATTTAAATAATGGAAAGTAAAATATTTGCTGTCAAAATAGAATGACTGTGAACATAGATGCGCAACTGTTGAGTGCACGGTTGGGTTGCTGTCGCTTAACGTCAAGTGTCCGGTGACCGGTCATTTGACGTCAGACGACGTCACTGGACACTATTGGTAACTCCGTGTGTTGCCAATAGTGTGCAGTAACTTCGTGATTCTGCCTGAAACAGATAACCTAAAAGAATTTCTAGTTTCTTTTGTCAATAGTTTCATGATTTGATGGTGTAATTAAAAAATCTTGAATAAATTGTTTATTTTCACTAAGAGTTCAGAAAATGATTTTCGTTTGTAATTACGTGTATGGAAGTATTAAGCTTTTATTAAGTGTATGGAAGTATTAAGCTTTTATTAAGTGTATGGAAGTATTAAGCTTTTATTAAGTGTATGTTTGTACCAATTTGAATATAATTCCAAAAACGTATTTTGTTACCGCCAGCCGGAGTTTTAGCTAAAAAGAAGGGGTTGATGAATGACGGGCGGTGAGCAAAGGCCCCGTAAAAGTTATCTCGGTAATCTGAGAGCAGGTCCCCAGAATCTTATGGCGGTTTTTAATGGCGATGTTCCGACTTGGCAAGGTCGAGGTCAGGACAGCTGAGTGTTAAGCTGGAAAGCAGCAGAGTGGGTCAGGTCGGTTGCATCAGAGATAGAAAGAGCCACTATGAACGCAGACGATGCAATGTGATGTCCTCTGCTCGGTTTACCTGGTAAACGGTGCCTTTTGCGGTTCCAAGTCCGAGGCCTTGACCCACTCTTACGGGCCATACTCCACTCCTTCCAGAAAACACGTCTTCGGGGAACATGACTACAAACAAATTAACCACGCTGTTCAACACTATCTTTGTTTCATACCTACCTTCAGCAAAGCCGCCAATTGTCCTCTCTGCTTCTCAAGATCCACAAGAATGGAACATCTTGGAAATTCACTGTAAGATGTAAAATTTTAAAATTAAAACCTCAAGAGACGAGACAGTGACATCTGTCGATTTCTAGGAGAGGATGTCTCGTGAGGTGCGAATAATCAATAAATTATGAAGCCCTTTTGGTTGGAAAAAAACATCCCTTGAGAGATGTTACCCCTTGTAAGGCCCTTCAGGTAAGGGTCTTGTTTGGTACGGTAGGATGCTGTAGAAAAAAATTTAATCGATTCGATTTTTGAAAACAATTTTGTGTTCTCCATTAAAAGATAATGGGAAATTAGAATTGTCTAAGTAGAAGTAACGAGAAGTTAATATTTTCCAATTAAATAAGAGGGAGTAAACTTCTTTACTGTTAAACAAAAAGAATTTAGTAGTTTTCAATTAAAAGTGACTAGAGATTGGTATTTTTCAATTAAAAGTTACTACATATTAATACTTTTCCATTGAAAGTTACTGGATATTGGTATTTTTGAATTAAAGATAACTGAAAATTGGTATTTTCCAATTAAGAGTAAATGGAAATTGGTAGTGTTCAATTAAATTCAACTGAACATTCGTATTGTTCAATAAAAAGTAATAGGAAATTAATAATTTTAATTGAAAGTAATGGGAAATTAATAATTTCAATTAAAAGTAATGGGAAATTAATAGATTTCAATGAAAAGTAATAGGAAATTAATAGATTTCAATTAAAAGTAACTGAAATTAATACTCGTTAATTAGAAGTAACAGGGAGTTACTTGCCACTTGAAAGTTACTGAAAATTGTTATTTTTCAATTAAAGATAACTGAAAATTAGTGAATTTCAATTAAAAGTAACTGGTCATTAGTTCTTTTCTACAAGAAGTACCTGGAAATGAATACTTTTCAGTTCATTGTGATTGGAAACTAGTACTTTTCAATTAAAACTGACTGGAAATTAAAATATTTTAATTAAAAGTAACAGGAAATTACTAATTGTCAACTAAAAGTTAACGGAAATTAATGTTTTTTAATTAGAGTTAGCTAGGAGTTACTTTTAATTAGAGGTTCAATAATTTTAGCAGCTATCATATTAAAACTTGGTGGATACGGAATTTTACGCTCAATTATATTTATAGAAAAATTTAATATAAAATTCAATTACCACTGTTTAATTAAAACTAATTGGAAATTACTACTTTTCAATTACAAGTAATTGGAAATTAATACATTTCAATTAAAAGTAATAGAAAATTAATAGATTTCAACTAAAAGTAATTTGAAATTAATAGATTTCAATTAAAAGTAATGAGAAATTAATAATTGCAATTGAAAGTAATGGGAAATTAATAATTTTAATTAAAAGTAATGGGAAATTAATAGATTTCAATTAAAAGTAACTGAAATTAATACTCGTTAATTAGAAGTAACGGGGAGTTACTTGCCACTTGAAAGTTACTGAAAATTGTTATTTAAATTAAAGATAACTTAAAATGAGTGAATTTCAATTAAAAGTAACTGGTCATTAGTTCTTTTCAATTAGAAGTACCTGGAAATTAATACTTTTCAGTTAATTGTGATTGGAAACTAGTACTTTTCCATTAAAACTGACTGGAAATTAAAATATTTTAATTAAAAGTAACAGGAAATTAGTAGTCTTTAACTAAAAATAACTGGAAATTAATGTTTTTAAATTAGAATTAGCTAGGAGTTACTTTTAATTGAAATTACTACTGTTCAATTAAAAGTAATTGGAAATTAATATATTGAAAGTAATTGGAAAATAATTTGTTTCAATAAAAAGTAATTGGAAGTTAATATATTTCAATTAAAAGTAACTGGAAATTAATACTTATTAAGTAGAAGTAACCAGGAGTTACTTTTCATAGTCAGGGTACTGAAAATTAGTATTTTTTAATTAAAATAATTAGAAATTGGTTGTTTTCAATTCATTGTATCTGAAAATTAGTTTTCCTCTATCAAAAGTAACTGAAAATAGATAATTATCAATTTAAAGTAACTGAAAATTGTTACTTTTCAATTTAAAGTAACTGCAAATTACTAAAACCCACTAAAGTAATTAGAAATTATTTACTTTTTAATTAAGAGCAACTGAAAATAAATCCTTATAATAAGAAGTAACTGGGAGTTATTTTGAATTGAAAGTAACTGGAAAATTAGTAATTTTTAATTAATAGTTATTGGAAATTAGTAGCTTTCTATTAATAGTAACTCGAAATTAGTAATTTTCCGTTAAAAGTAACTAGAAATTATTAGTTATTAATTGAAAGCAACGGGGAATCAATACCTTTTAATAAGAAGTAAGGAAAAGTTACTTTTCAATTAAAAGTAACTGGAAATTAGTAATTTGCAATTGATAGTAACTGGAAATTAGTATTTTTCAATTAAAAATAACCAGAAAATTTATATTTTTTATAAGAATGAACTGGGAATTACTTTTCAATTAGAAGTAACTAGAAATTGGTTTATTCAATTAATAGTAATAGAAAATTAATATTTTTCAATTAAAAGTAAACGGAAATTTAATATTTTTTATTACAATGAACTGCGAATTAGTTTTTAATTAGAAGTAACTGGAAATTTGAATTTTTTAGTTACTTTCCAACTAGAAGTAACTGGAAATTGGTTTATTCAATTAATAGTAACTGAAAATTAACATTTTTCAGTGAAAAGTAACCGGAAATTTTATATTTTTTATTAGAATGAAATGGGAATTACTTTTCAATTAGAAGTAACTGGAAATTAGAATTTTTCAGTTACTTTCCAACTAGAAGTAACTGGAAATTCATTTATTCAATTAAAAGTAACTGGAAATTATTATTTTTCAATTAAAAATAATCAGAAATTTTATATTTTTTATTAGAATGAACTGGGAATTACTTTTCAATTAGAAGTAACTGGAAATTGGTTTATTCAATTAATGGTAACTGAAAATTAGCATTTTTCAATGAAAAGTAACCGTAAATTTTATTTTTTTTATTGGAATGAACTGGGAATTACTTTTCAATTAAAAGTAACTGGAAATTGGAATTTTTCAGCTACTTTCCAATTAGAAGTAAATGGAAATGTGTTTATTCAAATAATGGTAACTGAAAATTAACATTTTTCAGTGAAAAGTAACCGGAAATTCAATATTTTTTATTAGAAGGAAATGGGAATTACTTTTCAATTAAAAGTAACTGGAAATTGGAATTTTTCAGTTACTTTCCAACTAGAAGTAACTGGAAATTTATCTATTCAATTAAAAGTAACTGAAAATCAGTATTTTTTAATTCAATGTCACCGAAAATTTTATATTCTTTTATTAGAATGAACTGTGATTTACTTTACATTCAAAAGTAACTAGAAATTGTACTTTTTTAGTTACTTTTCAATTCAAAGTAACTGGAAATTAATACTTTTCAATTAAAAGTAACAGGAAATTCAAATCAATCAGTTGCAATCAGTTTTCTTCAATTAAAAGTAACTGGAAATTAATTTGAAAGTAACTGAGAGTTACGTTTCAATTAATAGTAACCGAAAATTTGTACTTATCAATTAAAAGTAATTAGAAATTAATACATTTCAATTAATAGTAACTGGAAATTAGTGTCCTGCACTAAAAAGTAACGAAAAACTATCATTGGAAGTAACGGAAAGTTAATATTTTCTTTTCGATCATCAAGGAACAAATTCTTTTACTCTCAAGCTACAGGACATTAATTGCTCAAAGTAACGGGAAATTCGATTGTTCCTAAAAGCACTGTTTAGAATAAAACCCTCCTCTACTAGGATCGAAAAAGCCTCGGTCACGCTGCAGGACGACTTTCGGAAAGGTCAGATGTGTTTTCGCTACCCGTTAGTCGAGATCGTGCTGTGGAAAGCGGACCCGGCTTTAGATTTTAAGGCGATTACTACTCCCATTTGACCCAAGTCGGACCGGTTCATTAGATCTCTCGAATCGAAAAACAATGTGGCCTCGTCTTCTTTTCCTCTTCCAATTCAGATAAATAATCCCCCAAATATTCCTTGACTTTATTTCTCCCATCTCAACTTGACGAAAAACATGCGCAAACTCCTAACAGGAAATTGCAAAATCTACTCGCGATACGTGGCTCTTTTTGCCTCAAAGCTGAATTTATTTGTTTTTATCTATTTGCCCGTAGTGACATCAGTTTGTCATAGTGCGAGAATTACAAAAAACGACAGCCAACATTCTGCTTTATAAAGATACGACAAAGAAGTTGCACAAAAAAAGGCAATAAAAAAGAAGAAAAATCACGTGTCCCGGTTGACGTCACCTTTTAAACGTTGGACACGAAGCAGCTTTTCTTCGTCCTTGGACTCGCGAGAACATTATTGTAAAAGCACACATGAAAATTACACAAGACATAATTCCTAGGCAATACTCGTGTAAAGCGCAAAAGAGTTTAAAAATTAATTGCCTCAATTATCGAAGAATGAGATAATAGCATATCATCAAGTTCAAATTTCACATTTTATTGCAATTTCAAAAGAGCTAATTAGACGCTTGTGTTTGCTACTGGAAGACGCGGAAGACAATTTTCCAATGAGTTTTCGACAATTGATTTATCAACAAATTTTCGATAATTCGTTTTTCAATGGGTCATCGACAGTTTTCGAATGAGTTTTGGAAATTAATTTTCGAATTAGTTATCGACAATTAGTTTTCGAAAGAGTGTTGGAAATTAATTTTCGAATTAGTTATCAACAATTACTTTTTGATTAGGTTTTAGATTAGGTTTTGGATTAGGTTTGGATCAGGTTTTCGACAATTAGTTTTCGAAAGAGTTTTGGAAATT
>WNHD01004968.1:0-10657 GCA_011057455.1 Ganaspis sp. Gsp50 | reverse complement strand
TGACTTATTATTATTTTTAAAAAGAAACTTCAGGAAAAAATAAAAATTAATGTAGATTCCTAACTTATCAACCGAGTTCTTGGACATGACCTTAATTTACTCAACGGGCAACTTTACGAAATTTACGTATGAATATTTTTAAGAGAGAAAATTGGACTAAACCAGACTCAATCTGACTCTACTTTAATTTACTCGACGAGTTTAACGTAAGATTGAAGATCACGAGAAGACTGCAATTATTTTGGGTAAAACTCAAGTATTTATGGTTACGTTCTTCGATTGTCAAGTGAGATTTGAGGACAGCTTATTGTAAAAAGAATTGCGATTTTTTATGTTATGTTTAACTTATTGACAAACGACAGTTTGCAATTTAGTTGTTTCATTTGGAAAACATGGTCGACTTTTGGAGCTCTTCATATATTCTTTTGATTTAATCTTGCAATGTATTAATTATACATTTATACCTAATTAACTTTTATTATTTGTTGTTGAAAGTTTTATTTATCGTTACGAAATATTAAATCAGTTTATAAGAATATATTTGCGAGAAAAGTATAATCCTTTATTGGATCATTGTCTTGTTAAACACATGTTTCCATTTGTGCAAAAACATTTAAATCTTTTATTCTTTGGGTTTTGGAAAAAGGAAGTGTGAACAATAGTTTGACTTTCATCAAAGAACGTACTCAATTTAATTGCAGCATTATGTTCTTACGTATGCAACGTTGCATTTTCAGACAAATTCTGTTGCTTATTCCTCTTTTCTCAATTTCATTCTCAAGCAAACTTTTATTATTTTTTTTAATGATGTTATTTGAATATTTGCATTTTTTTAGGTACAATTAAAAGTGGTGAATTATATGGCTAGTGTGATTCCTATATAAGTCCTGCTTTAAGTTGTTTTTCTTAATTCAAATACATCATATGTAATTGTCGTAAAAAGAATAATTATTTCCCAAGTTCTTTCATTATTTATGACAATTTCCAAACTTTAAAATTTGTTGTATTATAATTCTATAGCCACGTTTGTAATTAATCAGAGCAAGCCCTAATGCAATAATTCTATAAAGCAATAATGTGTCATTAAATACAATTAATTGCTTTATTAAATATTTTAGTAGTTTGGGCGTTACACGTTCTCGAGATAGAGTCCACAAAAAAACGACCACACACACACACATACATCTGGACATTGGCCTGTAACTTCGTATTTATGCTTTTTGGATGAAATTGAGTTGATTTGGACTATTTTTGGAAAATCGAAATTCGGACCGAAAACAATGCTTCCCTATGAGGAAGAAAAAATGATAATTTTAAAAGTTATATAAGAAAAAATGATAAATTAAATTTTGAAACTAGTGAAAAAGTGAGAATATTTTTCAATGAAATATTGGTAAAATACATATACCAAATAATATGAGTTTTCCATTCATTAATTTAAATTTTTATCACTATAAAAATGTTCTTCAAAAAACCGTATTTTTTAAAGAAAAAATTTTCTCAAAACTTTTTTATTGTATATTTCTAAAAATTCCTCCAATTCTAGATTTTTATGGGTGTAATAACTCTATCAAATTTCAGTAAGATCGGTCAAAGCATTCTCGAGATAGAGATAAGAGATAAAAAAACGACCGCACACACACACACACACATATCTGAATCTGAAAAAATTCTCCAAAATTCAAATATATGCTTTTTAGATGAAAATGAGTTGATTTTGACTATTTTTGGAAAGTCGAAAATCGTCACGATTACAATGCTTCCTCTATAAGGAACATATCCTATACTTTTAGTTGAAAATTCTAGAGTGATTAAATTTTATTCGTGGTAAAACAAATAATTAAAATCACGAAACTAAAAGCATGTAAACACAACGAAATGTCACCTTTCGAAAAACAATTGAATCCTGAAACGACCATCTTCAGGTGTAGACAGAATAGAATGAAAGAATGAATGAATGATTAAAATTGTCGATTATTATTATTTACTAATAATAATTATAATATTTGAATAAGTACAAAAGTAACTAATAATTATTATTTTAATTTTTCTTGCAAAGCAAGTTTAGGGGATGTTAAAAATACAGTCACTTAATTAAATGTTATTATTAATATTCCAAATGTAATTATTATAAATATTTATTATTATCTTTGTCATTTTAATCTTGAAAATCAGAAATAATTCATTAATTTTCATTCAAGTATCTTTGGCTTTGGCAGAATATTAGCTTATAGATTGTCAGAAAGTATTATTGTTCTGAGATTATTCACCTGTTCCGTTTCTTTGTTCACCTTGACAATTCCAATGATTGTAATAAACTGCAAAATCACTTTAAAGTATCGAAAAATGTAAAAAGTAGAAAAAACTCACTTAAAAAGAAATTTGAACTCACGAACAGAACACAAAATTACGAACGTGAAGTAGAATTTTAAAGAAAAAACAACATTTGATTATTAACTTTTGTCTATAAAAGAAAGCACTGACCTCATTCCCATGGAAAATAAATAGAAATAAAGTGCATCTAGCGCCGCATTGCGCCCAGAAGTTAAAGATCTTCCTAATCATTTTTTAAACAACAGTATTTTAAAAGCCCTCAGCTTGGGTAATTACTTTTCGTCATTTTAAAACAGGATTATTATTATGATTTTAAATCATTTTAAAACTGCTGCAATAAAGAAAAATAAACTTTATAAATGTATCGTTTCATGGTATAGGATACCAGAACTCGACTCTAAAGAAACAAACTTCTTTCTTACCTTCAAATGGTAATGAAAGAGTTATCAAACGTTTGACACTGAAACATGCTCTAAGTATTTAAGAGTAATATAGAAATTTTCAGTTCTACTTTCCTCTACAGCAAATGCAATGAATTATATTTTTTTAAATTTAACTTTAAAATTTTAATTCAAATTAAAAATATTGTCTTTGATTTAGTCACTTATATCAATAATAATCATATAATAATCAATAAATTATATTATATTATTATTATTTACATTAGTAATATTCTTTTACTTCAAAGTTAGAAAATAGACAAATTAATAGACTCTTTTAGAAAAAAGAGTATGGAAGGCCATTAAAAATTACCATTAAAAATTATGGAAATGAATTATGCAACATTTTGAACAAAATTGTATTTTCTCATTTATTTTCCAACACTGAAAAAAAAATTCTTGACTTAACGCAATAATGCTTTGAATCTAATCTGATTTATTCTTAGAATTGTAAATAGAATTCTTGTAATGAATCTTGTGATTCTTCTTTATGGCTCTGCATACAAGACGAGATGAGATGAGATATAGTTTAAGGATTCTCGTCTCCCTACTGAAAATATCGATGTGGATTTCCTCCTGGAATTATGAAACATAAATCCACGTGGAATCCACATGGAATTCCAATTTCATAATTCCACGTGGAAATCTACATGGATGTTTTCAGTAGGGATTGGTCTCGGGTCTCATTACGCTCGAGAAAATAAAAAATTTTATAAAGAAGATCTAAAAATTAGAGAAAGAATGAAATACAATAATTTTTAACTACATTTAAATAAAATAAATGAATAAAATAAATAAAATTAGTTAGACAAAAAAAAGTACACAAATGAAAGTTTAGCGCGGTATTTGAAAAAGAAATTATAGGTGATAAAAATCATCGGAAATGATTCTGACGATGACTTCATTCTTGGAAAAACATATGCAAAACTACCTTTGTGAAATTTTCGTCGGAGTCGTTTCCAAGGAATTGTTTCACCTGGAATTAAAGATAGATGACATAAATTTATTTTAAAATGAAGAATTAATTTAATAATAAAAAAAAGTTTCATGATTGCATTTAAATTAAAACGTTCTTAGGACCCAACATGAATTCGATTTTTAAAATTATTTGGTACTAAGGGGTGTTTCAGTATTTGTAGGTAGATTCCTAAAAATTCCAGAACCTCCAATAAAGAACTTCCTGTAAACTTTTCGGAAAATTCGGAGCTATGTTAGTTCTATCAATAAAATACAATGAGCATGATAATAATAATTTTTTATCGTTGAAAAACAGATAACCAATTGTTTGGAAATAATAATAAATTTTTTTTATGAAAGTTTGATTATGATTATCTTTGTATTTACTGTTAATACATTTTTTAACATATTGTTAAGAAAATAAAAAATTAATTTCATTGTTCTTTCAATGCAATTTTTATTTATTACTTTTTCATTTCATTAAAATGTATTCATTACCTTATTTATTAACACTTATTTTTTTCTTCTCGATCTTCAATATTTATTTTTAAAACTTTGTGAAATTTATTAACAAAGCAATCATTAATAGCCTCATTAAAAATTCATATAAAATGGAACGATATCAACTCAGTAAATTTGGTATTTAAAATCTAATAATCGAATGAACACTTGTACAAAAGGCACATAATTTGTGAAACTGTCTTGAAGTCATTGACTCTTCTTTGAAAAAAAGTAAGTACATTTTAGGTTCGAAAATTTATGCTATTTATTTCGCACATAAAAGAAAATATGTTATTCCCAATGAAAAATAAAGACACAATTTTTTTTGTTCGTAAAAATTTCTTTTGTGCAGAGTTACGAAAATTTCAAAAATTTTGTGTAAATGCAGTTTTTGAGTGAAATAACAGAAATTTTTTTTTCAAAACGCGATATTTTCTTCAAAAAACAATATTTTTCAATTTTCTTTTTTGATTTTAACAGTATTTTAGATGCTCTTTCTTTGCCTTTCTGAAGATTTGAAAATTTTGAAAAAGTAACAAAATAGCGGCCAGTTTTTGACAAACCAAAAAACTCGATTTTCTCAAATATATCATTTTTTTACTGTGGAGTCGGGTTCTTTGCATCTTTTTCTGCGCATACAAAATTTGTTTCTTATTTTTTGTTTATAGGTTACATCTTAAAGATGCATTATTTATCACTCATTATTGTAAAAAATCCTTTTCGGAAAAGTAGGAGAAAAAATTGTAAAATGAACTAAGAGAGCAACAAATTTCAAGCAAAAGTTTCACTTTAATATAATAAAGGATTTTGCCCAAAAGTTATTTTATAAAATTACGTTTTATATTTCGCAGATTCTTTAGAATTTTATAAGATAATTTTTATACAAAATTATTAATAAATTCATATCAGAGAGACCATTCTGATGATATTTTATGAATGTATACTAATTTTCATAACGATACCCTATCTTTAATTTTTCTTTTTTCGAAAAAACAATTTTTAGGATGTATAATTTTAGTCCACCACATATGAAAATTACCTCTTTTGTTTTCGAGATATAAATTAATTAATTAACAAACATTAAGAAAAAATGCAATACTTTAGCAACAATTAAACTTAGAGCTATTTCAATTTGATTATTTTAAAGCTTATGAAAATCCACATCCAACAATCCCCAGAATGATACATTTTGATGACTAGAAAATTAATTAAATATTGTTAATTAATTAACTAATTAATTATCTAATAACTCTTAATAAAATAAAGGTATAAAGTTAAAACTTTTTTACTAGAAAGTACTTTTCATTCTACGTTCATGCAAATAATATTTCTTATCCAGGACATCGATTCACATATAAAAATTGTTATATGCGCACAAAACATCTACATATAACGCTTCATAGGAGGTTTGTTTCATGTGCATAGGTACACATTTTTATAAGTGAATCGATGTTTTTGGAAAGAAATATTATTTGCATGGACGTAGAATGAAAGGTACTTTGTAGTAAAAAAGTTTTATCTTTACATCTTTATTTTATTAAGAGTTGCTGAACTGAAAGTATACATCCTAAAGATTGTATTTTTTTTTTCGAAAGAGTAAGAAAAACCTTTCGAAAACCTTCTCCCCCTCCTACACTTTTTGATGAAACTTAAAAATACTTAGTGGCTGAAATACTCGTCCATAGCACTAAACTTTGTGTAAGTTTCAGTCGAGGTTTCAGCCCGATACGAGAACTTTTTTTTCACGTGGATCACTTCAGACATTTTGACCCATATATTTGTATTAGAATATTATCTTTATAATATATATTATTTATTTTATATTTTTATTAGATAATTAGGGAAGTAAGGAGCACTCAAAAACCATTTTTTATGACTTTAGCGATCATTTGAAAATATGCTCCGAGCGAACCTCGTCTGCAAATCATAAACGTTTTTATCTATAATTCACGTGTGAAAATTCTATCCTGGCTCTAACTAGGGCCAAGAATTGTATCTTGGACCCATCTTGGGCCAAACTAGATTTTGAAAACTCTTAATGAAACACCCAACCAGGTTTGCGCCTTGTTTGCGCCAAGATTCAGCCAAGATGAAAACTAGGGTCATCCTTGGGCCAAGTTCGAATCTTGATGTCAAACTAGGCGGCAAAATGGCCAGGTGTTTCAAAACAATATTGTGCCTAGATTGCATATTTCCACCCGGGTCATCACATACTATATAAAAACGTTGGTCTTTATAAGTGTGCAGTTGCTTTTTATTTTCTACAACTTTATAGTTTTCTAAAACATCATAAAATATATTTTAAAATAATCATAAACAATTTTGAAAATTATGTTATATTACCTTGAATATGAATGCTGCCTTGCACGTAATTTTTTATAAAGCTTGAAAATGTTTTGGCGGTTAAGGGTATGTGAATGAAAATGACGTAGGCAGTCACGTGACCTATGAGGCAAATTTTTTCCGCCGTTTTACTCTTAAAATAATAAACGTATCGTTATGAAGAGTGGTATACTTTTATAAAATATTATTAGAATGTTCTGTCTGGTATGAATTCATTAATAGTTTTGCCCAAAAGTTATTTTATGAAATTACGCTTCATTAATTTTTCAGAATTTTATAAAATAACTTTTGGACAAAATTATTAATAAATTCATACCAGACAGACCATTCTGATAATATTTTATGAATGTATACCAATTTTCATAACGACATATTTATTATTTTAAGAGTAGAACGGCGGAAAAAAATTGCCTTATAGTTCACGTGACCATTTACGTCATATTTCATCACATGCTCTTAAGGTGCTTTGACCTACGCACATTTTCCTATTTGCAATAATATTATCTGAGTCTCACATTATAATATTCCAATACTTTCAATAAAAGCTGCAGGAAAGTTTTAGGTAATTGTTAGAACTGTGCTCTTACATTGAAATTTAATTTCAGATTTTCGCTCTTTTGTAAAACAAAAAATAGTCGTACATATTAAACATGAACGACCCTGAAAAAGAATCTATCACAATGGACGAGGTTATAAATGACGAAAACAACAAAACGGAACATAAAGAAACGAAAGACATTGATATTGACTGCTTTTGTTGCTGTAAGTAATTTTCGATGTGATTATAATCATAATTCCATTACTTTAGTTAATTAAGATAGTGGTTACTTTATCATATCTAAAAAAAGATAGTGGAAGCGGAGATAGAGAGTACTTTTAAATTAAACCAATCCACAAATATACAGTGAATAATGGAACGTTTTAAAAATGTTTTAAAAACGTTTTATTCATCCAAAACATTTCAAAGTATTGTATGTGCCTTTTGTATCGCATCGACAAAAATCATCATAAAAAGGGAAATATTAAATATATTGTAACGTTCTCTCTCTCTTTTTCTGTCTCTCTCTAAAATTTAGAGAGAGAAAGGACGCTACAAAAATGGCGACGTTGTCTGCACCGAAACTGGCCCCGCGAGCTCCACACTTTGAACCCGCGAGTTCTCCACCGAAGCCTGTTTATTTTATTTTCGGAGGTCCTTCCTCCGGGAGCCAGGTAGATTCGGAAATCTACCGGGAATCCGATGACAACAACCGGCACACGACACACTCGGCTAGCTTACCGTCCAAAATGAAACCCAACGCGATGGCGTGGATACCGTCGAGGGAGAGGGGAAAAGAGGGGGGACAGGCACTGCACTACTGATTCTAACACTTGAAATCGTTCACCCCAAGTCAAATGTACTTATAACTTGAAAACAGTTTGGAAATTACCTATCTTTTATAGGCAATGCAGAAAGTACGTATCTCTGATTTTTGGTTGGAAACTACTTATGTTTAACGTTTCCTCTGAAACACGAAAATCTTTATTTTTGTAAGCGTTTAAAAAGTGAAACACAATATCTAAACATAAACATAATATAAAAAACTAATTTGTGTCAATATTTAAATTAATTTGTTAATTAATTGAACGTTTACATGTCCTTATTTGATCTTTAGAAACTTACAAAGATTGACATTTTTAGGTTATAATTCAAATGCAAAACATAAGTAGTTTCCAACCGAAAATCTGAGATACGTACTTTCTGCACTGCTGATAAAAGATAAGTAATTTCCAAACTGTTTTCAAGTTATACGTACATTTGACTTGGGGTGAACGAAATAAAGCACAAAACACGGTTTTTCCGATTAAGAAAAACAAATTAAACTTTATTTAAAACAAACTCGAAGCTGGAGAATCCTGCACTTTTCGGCAATAGACAAGTCAAGAGAGTCAGCCGGTCGGCGTCTACAAATTGCGGCGTCCCTGCAGCCCACGCTGTCCGGCTTCTAAACACCGTTTGGCGGTCTTTACCACCGAAAAATCGTCCCCCGGTGAAGACAAGGAGTTCGTCCACCACTAACCTTCCAGCTGGTGTAGGATTCTGGAGTAGTCCGTCTCCTTCTTTCCTCACTCTTTTGTGGTTTTACCGGGTCCAATCTTTTTGCAAGTCGTCGTAGACGGCGGCCAAAATCGTACTGGCTTCCTCTTGTGCGCGCCACCCGCAAGCATGCGTGCGCCATTAGTATGCTGAAGCCTCACTGGATGGAGACACCTCTCGGTTCTGAGCCGTAAATTCTAGTCGGCAGTTTCAGGTTTGCATTTTGGGACTTGAATTGGCGCCGATTAGTGATTGTCGATTGTTCTTTATTGCCGACTGACCACGTCACAATAATTTTTAACTAAATAATTTTTTAAATACAATTCTTTGAGAAGTGCGGATCTCTTGTTTTTCTCAAAGAACATTCAATACATGATTTAATAAGATTAATTTGTTATCAAATACAATGTCGTATTAATCCTCAAAAGTAAACATTGGATTTATAATAACCACAAATTCGAGTAAATGAACAATTTATCAAAAGAATAAATCTAGATCAGATAAATAAAAATAAATGTTGAGTCCGAGCTTGGCCACAAAATAAAAATAATAATCAGTTACGCGAAATACGTGATTTTGAAGTAGTTTTTCGGTGCCACCGTGAGGGAACTACTTTTGTGACGTGATTAATTAAAAAACAACGTCACAATATCTACTTGAGATATATATATATCTCAAGTAGATATCCGTGTTGGGAGAAAAAGTGAGTTGAAAGATTTAATTAATTTTCTAATTCATAAAAAATAATCTGACTAACTTATAATTCCAAAATGACTAATTGTAAGATAAGCTTCTAAACTTAAAAAATATTATAAAACAGTCAAATGTATAGCAACAAAAGCTCCTCTAGAATCTTTCTGAATATCATAGAATTCTAGAAAAACATTTCCTGTACACAACCAAACAGTTGCTAGCGTTATTAAATCAGATCTACCTACAGTCTTTGGTCAAGCGGCTTACTGGTCCCACTCAGGACCGCTCTCTCCTACTATTTAAATCTACAAATTAATTAAAACATTTGACCCATTTTTGATCCCAACATGGATAAGAACTGTGACGAAGGAAAACTGGAAATTTTTAACAATTGTAGTTTTACTTTGATCATTCCTTTCAGTCCTCTCTAGCGCTTATTAAATAGCTTCAGATGTAACTTAAATTTTACTGTAAGATTTATTTTTCTAAGTGACTTCATTAAAGAATTGTGATGGATAGAAAAGAACGCATAAAAATCGTGATTTCTTAATGGCTTGAAAATTCTCAACGCCCAATAAGTTTAATCGCAAAGGACTTAAAAATGTCCCAAAGCTCAGTAGATTTAATTTTAAAAAACTACTTTGAGACATTATCTGTTTATCACAAGCCTGGAAGTGGAAGACCTACTAGACCAAGTGACCCTAAACTTGATAAGAAAATCGTAGCTACCATTCGCAAAAACCGTAGCATGTCTGTCAGAGATGTGGCCAAAAAATGTAAGACGAACGAATCTATGGTCCAAAGAGCTATGCAACGAGCTGGTATGAAGACGCATAAAAAACAAAAAGTGCCGAATATGTCAGAAAAGCAACGTGCTGTAATTAAAACACTTGCCCGTAAACTTTACGATTACTTAGAAGCAGAAAAAGCTCATTTAATAATTGACGACGAAACCTACACCAAAGCAGACTTTACTACGCTTCCTGGTCCGCAATACTTCACTGCTTTTGATGGAGAGGTTCTTCCAGATTCAGAAACTACTGTTTTATTGTTGGGAAGTACGGCGAGAAATATCTGGTATGGCAGGCCATCTGTGCATGTGGCAAAAAAAGCTCGACTTTTGTAACAAAGGGTACAGTATACAAAGATCTAAAGGAAAGAATTTATCGAGCTTTCTTCTTCAAAGATAATTAATTAAATAATTTATCAAGGGACTCAGAAAAAATCAGAGGACAGGGTGGGATACGAGCCCACGACCTTTCTATTGCCGGTAGACTGCTCTGACCACTGAGCTACCTGTCTCTCCGAGATC
>WNHD01004967.1:0-10658 GCA_011057455.1 Ganaspis sp. Gsp50 | reverse complement strand
AATTAAAGTCTCCTCCCAGAACAAAAGGTAGATGAGGAAACGCTTTTCGAAAAAATGCCAAGAGAGGGTCCAGAGAGTTCAAAAACTGCGAAGTATCAGCAGAAGGGGGAAGACAAAAAGTCCCGAGTAAAAAAGAAAACCCAGAAGATGTAATCTTTAAGATAATCATTTCCTTTGTTTTGGAGAGGCAAGCTGCCGAGTACAACTTACTATTCAAAGCGACAGCGAGACCCCTCGCATGTCTGCCCCTCGAAGCTACTCTTATCCCATCTGAGTGAATCACTGTGAAGTTCCTGGAGAACATGTTGCTGATAAAGTGGGGTGACGATGACCAAGTTTCGTAAACACAAAGAATATCGCTGGTCACAAAATAATCCTTTAGGTCCACCAAATTGTCGTATCCATGGACATTCCAGAGAAAAACTTTAATGACTTCAGGAACCACCAACTTAGAAGACTTCAGAGAAACATCCTGCCGACCCTTGACCTTGAAAGAAAGATCGTGTGTCTGAGAGAATCCATGCTATGTGTCAGAAACTTCCTGGTACAAATTAGTATCAGAGATAGAACGGGAGGGAGAATCCGTGATCAAAAACTGTTTCAAGCGCTTTCCAGACTCCTTATTGAGACTTCGAAGGACGGCCTCTCTTAACTGGACTTGGATTAGCAGCATTAATAAGAGCGTTATCATTATGTTCTTGTTTAATAGGTTGTTTGAGACGTGTAATAAAAAGTTCAAGATTATTAAGTTGAACCTCTTCTCTATTGTCAACGATTAAGGACGTGCTTGTCAATTTAACCTCTTGACCTTTCTTTCTCAAGGTTTTTGCGTATCCTAAAAGTTTTTTCCTTGTATCTCTTTCTTGCGGTGAGCGATCATTAGATACCGCCAGACCAATACTATGGAAATCTTTCACTTTAGAAAATACAGCCTTGACCCAGCGGGGGGCAATATATTTAACCATAATAGGCCGCTTAAAATTGGATTTTCCAAGCCTGTAGGTATTCGCTATTGCAAGGTCAGGAATAATAATATTTAGCTTAACAAATATTTCCGAAACCGTTGAAAACAAGTCTGAGTCATTTTGCTGATTCTCTTCTGCATTGAAAATTATTATAATATTATTTCTTCTATTCTCGTTATTCAAAAAATCAATATTCTTCTGAAAAGAGGAGATTTTACTTGAAAAAGCTGAGATACTGGCAGCAGATGATTCAGAAATCTTACATGACGCTCTTTTAGCTGCTGATAAGAGGTAGTTAGAGCTTTTATCTCCTTCGATAGAGTTAACAGACTCTCTCAATTTCGAACATTGTTATCAAGTAGTAAAAATTATTAAAATGAACTATTTGAAATGAAAATTATGAAAAATTGGATTCTAAGTGAAAAAATGATACAAAAAATTAAGAATTACCTATTGTAGAACAGACTCTCTCAATTTCGAACATTGTTATCAAGTAGTGAAAATTATTAAAATAAAAAAATGTTGACGGCTACAGTTAGTTTATCTATTGTTTTATTTAACTGAATATATTATATTCATGAAACTGTAAAGAAGTTTATTTATAACTTCATCATGAAATAATTACCCAACTGCAGGGTGGTCTCCTCTATGTATTGTGACCAATATTTCAATAAAACAATGTAACATTAGTTATTTAAAAGAATTATCAAAATTTCCGTATTGGCACTACAAAATTGGCAAAAAAAGGGGGGACACAATTACATTTCGCCGTCAGGCGCCAGTTAATTTATGAAAAATTAGCAAAATTAACACGACTCAAAACACGACACAATACACCTTCCTCGAGAAACGCCTTTCTCAGAGGAGGCTCTGCTGAGACAATCTACAGGGAAAAATCCAGCGTCGAGACACGATACTGTAGCATTCTCCAAAATAGCCACTCACCTCCGCCGCTGGCTCTGAAATACAACACTCGAATACCGGCAAAGTATGGGTCTCGTAAATAAGGACACTCCTCTCTACAAATTCCTCTTTTATTGTCGCACCAAAACTTCTACTACAAAACAAACTCAACAATAATCAAAAAAATGCACTCTTATCACCTCAAAAACGATGGACTGCTCTCGTTCTCTTGCCAAAAAAGACTCTCTTTGCTTTTTCCTTTCGTCAGAGACGCCGGTCGTCTCTGCTCTTTTCTCCTCTCGTCCGCTCGGGTCTCTCCGCTGTCGGTCGTCTGGTTCCGGCTCGTCTGCGACTGCTTTCGGAGATCCCTCCTCGGGGTCCTGAAACGACGCTCGTTTCCGCCGAAATATTAGCAGCTTGGTTGCCGGCGCTTGGTTCGGGGATTTTCAATTATTTTGTTTAAAAGTGACGAACACTTCGTCGCAATCTTCTCCCCAAGACCGGTACTACTACAATAGAACCGCCAAAAAAACCAAAAGAAAAAAAAAACTACAAATATATAAAAAAAAATAACGAAAACATACGTCTCTGGCTCTCCTCTCAAATCTATGGCTCTGTTCTCGTGGCTTGGTGTTCTCTACACCTTAGGAGGTTGCGAGCTACGCTGGGCCCGTCGTGTCTCCTCTAAGAGCTGCCTGACAGCCATGTGCAGGGTCTGCCTGGGCAGACCCTCAAACGCTTGGGCCAACTCGTGGGCTTGTCGAACGAATTCGTTCGCTCCCTGTGACTCTGGTACTGTTTCCTGAAGTACCATTGGTAACGTCGTGTATTTTCCGACTAACCCATTCCTTGATCCCTCCTCCTGCTGTTCGTTGCGCCCTTCCTTTTCCTTCGCTGGCTCGTTACGCTCTTCCTTTTTCTTCGATGGCTCGTTGCGGTCTTACTTCTCCTTCGCTGGCTCGTTGCGATTAGTGGGTCTATTAATTTTCCCTTTCCGTGCTAGATACTCGAGGTGTTGACTGGTGCATCGCGGACAAGTTTCAAGCGTTTCATAACGCCTTCCACAATTTGGACAATGGTCGTCGATCAGCTCGACTTTGCACTCGCCAGTGTTGTGTCCTCTCTTCCAGCAGTTAAAGCAGGAGTACGATGGCGGATCATTTCTTGGGTCCGTTGAAAATGGAATCACTCCCAAGAACATCACTCCGCCCGTCTTGACCCGAAGTGGCGGTCGAGAAGATTCCCTTACGACCAACGAAGGTTTCAGCCGCGCCTCGTGTCCTCCGACCTCTGTTCCTGCAACCCGTGGTCCAGGAAGTGTGAGTGGTCTTGGTTGTGGCACCAGGGTTAATGGGACTCGAGGGCTAACGAAGTCCGTCTTGCTTCACGGCTCTCACCCTTGTTTCGTCGGATTGGGTCTGCCAATTTCGCTCGCAGCTTTTCTGTCTCCATTCTCTTCGTCTCTGGCTCTTTCTTAGGTGGGAAAATCCCCACCTCCCGTCTCAATTCTTCTAAGGTCAAGGAACTAGGGATGTGTGCATAACCTGTCATCCCACTGGGGCTGGCCAACGCTAGGTTGTCGGCTCGCGTAGCTGCTCCCTTCTCTACCTTTTTCGGGGTTAGTGGTGTCGGCAGATTCAACGGCATTAACGATTCCGGTGATGTTGACACCAATAGTGGTGTTGCTGGCACCAGCGGTATAAAGGAGGCCGTTTCTGTCAACCACACTTGCAGCATCGATTGCACCAGTGAGGTCGGTGATACGGGTGGCAACGACGAAGATGATGTGGTCGGCATTACTTGTCGTCGTGGTAGGAAATGGATATCGTGCAAAGGCGGCACGAAGTCTGGAAATGGCCTATGTCGCGATGAGTAACGGTCGCTATGCCTTCCTCCCAGGTTCGGCATTGTGCTCTTCTTCTCTTTTTTCCGATGCCGCCTGATCCTTTCCTCCCTGGTCCTCTGGCTCGCCCCTAGTCTCTCCCTCTCTCTCCAACTCTGTCTTCGTCTCTCTCTGCGTTCCTTCCTTCCACACTCTCACCGTTGCTCTCTGGCTCTAGTGTGCTCGTGGCTCTGATCTGAATAAGAAATAACACGAAATAATTGGCAACTTACTGCCCTCGAGGGGGAACATATCATTTCAGATAAGTCACATGCACTTTAGAAATACGCCGACTGTCTTCGGTTCGCATCACGTATACCGCCGGTGACAGTACCCCAATGATCTCGTACGGTCCCTCGTACTTTGGTGCTAATTTCGAAGCGAATTTCTGCGCTCCACTTGACAGTTTATGGGACCATACGCAGAACCCAATGCCCTACTTGAAACAACGCTTCCCTGCGCCACGGTTGTAATAACTCGCTTGTTTCGCACGTTCTTTCTCGGCGAACTTGATGACAATATCTCGTAGCGCGTCAAGTCTCTTCATCCGGTCGTTCCAATCTTCTGGGTCAATCCTCGCGACAAACTTCTTCTACTCCAACTCACGGCGTAAACTCTTTACTAGCCTCGGGTGCCTGCCATAATTTAGAAACGCTGGCGACACCTTGTCGACTGAATAGATGTGTTCACGGCGTGTCTGAATTCGTGAGCGTGTAAGTCCCAGTTTCTGTGATCGGAGCCGACAAATGTTGAAATCATCGTTTTTAAGGTCCGATTGCTCCTTTCCACCAAGTTGGCTTGGGGGTGGTATGGCGGTGTGAAAATGAGTCGGATCCCATATTCCTCGAGCGTCGACTTGAGCAATTTGTTGTCGAACTCAGTGCCATTGTCAGACAGAAGAAAATCTGGGTTGTCCCATCGAAATACTACGAACTCCTCAAACGCTCTGGTAATCAATTTGGCATCAGCCGATCTCAACGCTTTCACCTCGATCCATCGCGTGAATAGATCCTGTAATACCACCAAGTACTTACCCCGGCTCTTACTAGGTGGAAATTTCATCGTGTCTGTTGCCACCACGGCCCACGGCTTCTCCACGATTCTCTCACCCATCAATGCAACTGGCCCTGCTTGCGACACCTTATGTAACTGGCACAACTGGCAGTGTTTCACAAAATTGTGAACATCGTGTCAAACTCCAGGTCAATAATACTCACGCGCTACTCTATCGTACGTCTTCTCCATACCTAGGTGTCCAGATGACGCTAACGCGTGTGCGTCATTCAACACCCTCTCTCGATACTCTTCCGGCAACACCAACTTCCATCCGTCCTCGTCTCCAGTTATGGGAATCAGCAGAAGGTCGCTACGGAAGCGATAAAGCATGCCGTTCTCTACTTTCCACCCATGAAAGCGTTAAGGGAACTGGTTCACTAACTCATGGCGTTTCAGGTACCACGCATCCTCAATTGACTCTAACGCGGACACTTCTTCCAATTCGCTCTTGTACATCCGAGATAGTGCATCCGGGACGTGATGCTGTGCACCCTTCCGATGTACCACCTCAAAGTCCCACTGCTGAAGAGCTTACGCCCAACTTGCCAAGCGTTTAGTCGGATCTTTTAGGTTTCTTAACCAACGAAGAACCTATTAACGAAGAACCTATTAACGAACCTATGATCGGTAATTACCGTAAATTTGTAACCCTCCAAGTATGGGCGAAGTTTCTCTATGGCCCACTTCACAGCCAAACACTCCTTTTCGGTTACACTGTAGTTACGCTCGGCTCCCGTTAAAATCCGACTCACAAGGACTATAGGATGCTCTCCATCCTCCGACTCCTGGGTCAACACGGCACCGACAGCGAAGTTACTGGCATCACATTGCACAGCAAAAGGCTTCTTGAAGTCAGGACGAGCCAAGACCGGCGCTTAGGTAAGCTTCTGCTGAAGCTCCTCAAAAGGTTCTTGCTGTTCATCCTTCCACTCCCACGGAATTCCTTTGTGTAGTAATTGTATCAGTGGCAACTTCAGGTCGCTGTCGTTCTCGATGAACCTCGCGTACCAGCCCACCATGCCCAGAAAACGACGCAGCTGTTTTATGTTCTGAGTGGCAGGATACTGCAGTACCGGCTCAAGTTTTTCAGGATCTGGCCATAGTCCTTGGCTATCGAGCACGTATCCAAGATACGTAACTTTTGAACACCCAAATTCGCACTTGTCAGGGTTCACCACTAACCCGGCATCCGCCAACGTTCTCAACACTAACTCCAACCACTTTACGTGCTCCTCGAACGATTCTGAAGGGATGATGATATCGTCCATATATCCAAAAACGTGCGGATCGCACTCTGGCCCGAAAAAGGCATCGATAAGACGTTGGAACGTCATCTGCACATTGGTGAGACCAAATGGCAAACGACGATATTGACAAAGTCCAGATCCTGGCATGGCGAACGCAGTATACTTCTTGCTCTCCTCGGTCATTGGCACCTGATGGTAAGCCAACTTCAAGTTTATCTTCGAGATATAACGTGCCTTCCGTAGTTTGTCGAGTATGGAATCTATTGTCGGAATCGGGTATGCATCCTTTATTGTGACCTTATTAAGGTCTCTATAGTCGATGCACATTTGAAACGATCCCTCACTCCTTTTGGCAATTACTGGCGCACTTCTCCACTGTGACGCTGATGTCTCTATGATCCCGCTTCGGTACAGACTCTCCACCTCTCTCTGAGCCCATTCGAGCATTATCGGTGACATCTGTCTCTGTGTTGAACAGGCGTCTCATCAGTCACTCTGATATGATGTTGCGTTCGGTCAGTGACGCCATGCTCTTCAGATAGTGGAGGTACCATTCGATCCACTAACGCTTGAATAATCCTTTTCTGCTCCTCGTTCAAGGCTGATATTCCGGCACACTCGGCAGAAATTAACCTTTCTCCTATTCGATCTCTTCCATGCTCAAAATGGTGCCACTCTTTTCCGAATACTCTCCAAAAACCTTGGCCCAATTTTACGTCCATCTGGAAAGCTCTGCAGAAATCAATTCCCAAAATCACTTCCCGTCAGGCCCCAGTAAATTTATCAAAAATTAACAAAATTAACACGACTCAAAACACGACACAATACACCTACCTCGAGACACACTTTTCTCAGAGGAGGCTCTGCTGAAACACGCTAGAGGGAAAAATCCAGCGTCGAGACACGATCTTGTATCACTCTCCAAAATGGACACTTACCGCCGCCGCTGGCTCTGAAAAGCAATACTCGAATACCGCCAAAGTGTGGGTCTCGTAAATGAGGACACTCTTCTTACAAATTCCTCTTTTATTGTCACACCAAAACTTCTACTACAAAATAAACTCAACAATAATCAACAAAATTCACTCTTAACACCTTATAAACGATGGACTTCTCCCGTTCTCTTGACAAAAAAGACTCTCTTCGCTTTTTCCTTTCGTCAGAGACGCCGGTCCTCTCTGCTCTTTTCTCCTCTCCTCCGCTCGGGTCTCTCCGCTGTCGGTCGTCCGTTTCCGGCTCGTCGTGGACTCCGCGGGGTCCTGAAACGACGCTCGTTAACGTCGGAATATTAGCAGCCTGGTTGCCGGCGCTTGGTTCGGGAATTTTCAATTATTTTGTTTAAAAGTGACGAACACTTCGTTACAGTATTTTATCCAAAATCTCATAGAATTTTTATCGCCTTTTCGTGCTTTACAACATTCACAATTGAAAATGTTAATATCACTTCCACAATTATAAATTTCGTACGTTTTTTTTTTTTGAGACAAATATTACTATATTTGAAAACTTGTTGATTGGTATGTAGGAAATTTAACCAGAAATTTGTAGTAACTATTGCGTTTTTTTATTTTTCTAATAAATCAACATTTTCAATTTTTACTATTACTTCTGAAGTTTTTATTTTATAGCTATATTTTCTTTGGAGATAATTATATTGGACTAATTATATTGTTAATTCAATCGAGACTGATCAACAAGTCGATGCGATTTACACTGACATATCTAAAGCCTGTGGCAAAATTAATCATGAGATTATTGTGGCAAAGCTGGGATCCATTGGATTCTTGAATTCCATGCTTAACAGGATAAAAAGTTATTTAGCTTGTGACGCGGTAAATTTTATCGGTCACATTTCTTTTATTTTTGATTATAAATTATCTTTTTGGTCCTTTTTTCTGAATAACGACGAACAACACCCACGATCCTCGGAACTCAGTCAGCCGTACCGCAGTCGCATTATTGTTATGTTTATCCAATTATTAATTGTCGTGTTCGTATTTTATTTTGAATTTCATGTATCGCCGTTTCCGAGACTTCGAATCTGCAGCACAAGAGAGCAACGCATTTCAGTACGAGCAAGAACCTTAAAGTACCGACGCACTTGTTTTCTGTCTTCGCTTTCTCCGTCCCTTCGTTCCCTTCTCTCAGTTAGCAGAACCGATCGGCCTAACGGCTTATCGATCATGGATCGCCTCCTGGCGTTCGAATTCACAGCCTTTCGCCGCGCACAGGCGCTATATTCGAGATGCTACAGCATATCGATAGGCGGATCACCAACTATTCGTTAAATCCAACAGGTGTCGACGGCTACCCGTTGACCGACGATTTTGAGATGGATCCACGTGGAAATAAATGTCTAATAGACCCAACCTCACAGACAATTTGGAAATAAAAAGTAATATACTTCACGAATGTTTGGAAAAGAGCCAACATTTTCTAAATGTTAGCAGAATAATTGTTATTCTGCAAATTGGTTCCAATTATTATTTATTCTTCAATTTTGTGGGAAGCTTCTGGAGTTCAAAATTCAGTCTACAAGACCGAAACTCTGTTGCTTGGGCCCTGCCGTTTGTAGGCGTGTTTCCAGGTTTCGAAGACAGGTGATCGAGCTAAACCTGGTCTCGTCGAAGACGTGTCTGGAGAGTCAAGGATTCCAGTTCACCATCTTAGAGTCTTCATTAATTGTAAATTAATTACTTTGGATTTCACTCGTGGTTCGCCATCTACTTATCCAGCATTGACACAATTATTCACTTCCGACATGACACCGGCGCTACTGGAGCAGAAAATAACACGGGACTCAATGAGAAATAGGAAGGACAGAGATAGAAACGACATGAGCACATGGTGCAACCGGAAAGAAAAATCGAGGATCGTCACTTGTAAAATTGTCGTCGAAGCGAAAACGAGGATCCTGGAGAAGTTCTCCAGTCGTTAAAATTTAAATTTTTTTTTATAAGAACAAAAGCGCAAAGGAAAGAGTTCCTAAATTAAATAAAAGTTAAAAACAAGAAAAGGAATAAAAAATAAAGGAAATTCTTCGACTGTAAGTAGACTTCTTGCTTCTTCTCTTTTTTTTGTGTAAGCCTTCCCAAGCAATTTTGATTCCTTTTCCTTATTATTTAATAATGTGATTATAATATTGGAATCTTTTTCTTTCTACTTTTATTTTCTTTTAAATTTTTAAAGTTAACATTATTTTGTTAATTAACATGTTTAAATAATTACGTCAAAGAGAGAGAGAGAGAGAGAGAGAGAGACAGAGTGAGAAAGAGAGAACGGCGCGGTCGCGGCTGAAACATCTTTTCTTTTATGCTACAATTTATTATAATAATGTATTTCAATTTCAAGCCTTTTGTCTATTGAATTTTGTAAGATATTTAAAATTACGACAATTTTCCTTTATTTGATGTGTGATGAACCATTTACTTAAAACTGTTTATTCTCATGGCGATGACCTTCTCAAGGTTATTGAAAGAAAACCCGGAGTCAAGTATAAAATTTAGTTTACGTTTAATTTTAATTTTAAAGATAACTTCGATGTTTCGTTCGAATCACATACATAGTTAAATAATTTAAACTTATTTCTTTTCTCCTATCAAATAAAATTATTTCAGTGAATTATATTATCAACTGATATTAATTTAATTGCTTATTTCAGAATTTTTAATTTTTGCTAACTTAACATGGAATTTTTCTTGAAATTTGATTTTATTCTTTCTGAGTTTGATGCCTTTTGCTCACTCTTTAAGAATTTTTAAATTGAACTAATAATTAATTTTAATTGGACCATACATATAAGCTTTAATTATTCTTAACTAGCAAATAATACACGCGCTAAAGCGCGCGGGAATGATGTAAAAATTGTTTTATTTACCTAAACTGAATTTGGATCAAAGATTCGTCTTTATTTTTAGATATATGAAATTCCTATTTAAAGAATTTTCTTTAAAACTAAACTGGGAACATTAAAACAATCAGCTTTTTTAAACATATTTATCTCTTGTATTAAATTCAACTTTTTTGCAATACACTATTTTTGCCTAATGTAAAATGTTATACAATATTTGACTATTTCAATATACACAATTATTCTGAAAAAACGATTCTTTTTAATAATATATAATGGAATTTAGCTTTTTATCCTCTTTTTAAAATCTTTAAAAATATTTGAAATGTTTTAAAAACTCTGGACTCGATCGATAAATATTCATAATTCTTCTAGAAAATTTTAAATTTCCATAAAATATTTCAAAGTTTTACAAAATAATTCACAATCTTTTAAAGTATTTTGAAATTATTGGTTTTAAAATATCAGTAATGTTAAATAATGTATGCATATAAATTCTGGATAGGTATATGCAGTAGTATATTCTGTAATTGGGATATTCCACGGAATATTTCCATTTGCATTGTTTTTTTATTACAACAATTTTTTTCTAATTCTATATGAAAAATAAAGGACCACGTTTTTTTTACTTTCCTATTTGACAAAAATGATGGCAGTTATGATTTTTGAAACGTACATTTCTTTGATAAAAAATAATATTATACATGAAAATTATTCGTTTTTCTTTGAAGATTTCAAATATGTAATGAAATATA
>WNHD01004966.1:0-10659 GCA_011057455.1 Ganaspis sp. Gsp50 | reverse complement strand
TTGTAATATTAAATGACTGTTGAAAAGAAAACGCATACGAATATCTTATTTAACATAATTACTCTCACAGTCGAAACTAATATAACAACTTCTCTAAAAAAAGAAGTGTCAAGTGAATATAAAAAATGTACTCAAAAAAGTTGAAAAAACAGTATTTCAAGGTTATTTTAAAAAGTACCAGACAAAAATTTTTTTAAATGACGAAAACTTCAGAACTATATTAGGAAACAGCCGGAACAAATACATTTTGTGTGGTACGAACTTTTATTTAAAGTTGGTAACGCACCGGTGTAACTTTTATTACAATTACATCCAGTAAAGAATTTTTGTTTTCATTGTCAAATCATAATATAATATTTTTTCCAGAGATATAATGCTAACTTTACATCTTCAACTAAAATTACAGAATCTATGCACAATTTTACTGCATCAAGTAAATTTATCTACTAGGGACGAATGACTTCAGCTTACTCGATAACAAGGTGGTGATTCAAAGGAATTGAAATATTTCAATGCGCTTTAATTCCGTTTTTGTTCCGAATGCCTTTGAACGCCATTGATTGCGTATAATCACATTATAAGGTATTGAAATTAACAACTAAGGACTTGGTATTAAACAGCATTCATATTAAAGCAGACAAATACTTTTCAATGCCATTAAATGCCTAAAAACGCTTGAAATAAAAAATAAGTCCATGGAAAAAACAATTCGTTAACTCCATCAGTTCGGACTCGATCCTGGAACCATTAGCTGTAATGTCAGGTCAACTATCGACTGCTCCATTGAACCATTATGAAGATTTTACTTTTAAGAAATATAAGGTGTATACACTTATTTACTAAACTTAGAAAAACTTTTAAATTTTATAACGTTATAAGTAAACCATAAATAACTTGTAACATTTCTTTGGTTAATAATAATAATAACGTAGGGATCTTTTGATACAAAAGTATTAAATGGCAAATCTTCATAAAAATTTTAAATTAATTATTATAAGAATAATAATTATACGTGGACCTATATAGCTTTATGTAGGTTCTTGTGATGCCACTATTAGATGTATATTGAATATTTTTTCTTATGTTACACTAATCCTTGATTCCCCTGCTTAACCTGTACAAGAACCTAGGTGTACATGAATGATTGCCGGAATAAAATTTAATTCTACCACCTTTCTCATTTAAAACCATGTTCCCTGGTTAAGTTGATACGCCTATAGAATTTCGTGATTTAAATATTTAGTCCAGGTGCCCTGTGAAAAAAGGCGTTTTTGTGACATAATTCCACCCTGATAGGGACCATAGCCATTGTTTATAACTTGGCTCCCTGATTAAGCCCTTAAGCTTCCACCACTCTTGTGTCAGACGAAAATTGTTTATAGCAATTTAAAGTTGGAAAAATGTAAAATTTGTCAGTTTTTTGAATACCGTTTTTTTTCTATTGATTTTAGAGAAAAAAGTTTTTAATAAATATTGTAGAGCATAAAAAGACGAACAATTTAATTGGTTTAACATCTATTTTGTGTCATTTAATAATGAGTTAATGAATTTCCAATGTTTAAAAACGTGCATTTTTCATTGTTTATTTATTTATTCAATTCTTATTGCTTTAAACTTACAGAAAATATTGCCCTTGCAGTCATTGACAAGTGTGCTAAATTTGGGCCCGATAGGACAAAAAGTTTTTGCATAATTACACTTGTTTATTAGAAACATTGCTACTTTAGCGTTTTTTTTGCGAGGGTTATTAAGTGGAATCTGCTTACAGATACCTTGTAGCCCGCACTACAAGGTTATGTCGGGTTAATTGCCGCGCTACTGACAGTTCAACCGACTAAACCACTCATCTTATTTCTTTGGGACCCTTTGTCCACCTCCGGAACCGCCTTTCGGCTTTTGCCTTCAGGGGTGGCTTTCCCCATCGTTTTTGGTGCGACGGTCTCCTTTCGCGGTATTTTCCATTTACGCCTGGTCGTGCATCGACCAGAGACTTAAGCCTCCGGCGGATCCAGGACAAATCGTACTGTTACGGCTGCGTCTAAGCGCTTTTTCCATGCCGGAATCCAGGACCTTCATCTGTGACACTTCGAAAAAGTCCAAGGATTCCTCATTGTACCCTATTTGCGGCTGAGCGCTTCTTCGTGTTTTGCAGCTTCCAGAACCTCCCGGAAGACTGCGCACTTGCCCGAACCCGATACGTGCTCACAGGCCGCTCCCTTCTTTTTGCTGCACAAGAAGCAGCGAGGATGATTTTTACAACTGGCAACGGTGTGGCCAGATTCATAACATTTAAAACGCAGCGGATCTGTCCACACCGCTGCATTGTGCTGCCTTGTGCCCGAATCCCAGGCACCGGTGACATCTGATCACCGTAACTCGTTTCCTTACACAGAAACTAAGGAAGCCAACCTTGACATGGCCAAGTTGCTCCAAAATTGTTGCTTCTCGGCAGGTTAAGGTGACCACCGCCAACTTGAAACCCCTTTTATTCTTGGGGAGCAGCTTTACTTGCCTCTGATCATTTTTTGTTTGCAAGGCCCTTTCCAGACCGGCAACAACCTCTTCCACTTCAGTAAGACTGTCCAAGTCCCGGATTTCCGGAGTAACTTTCTGGTCATCTCGGGACTGGACAGTCGCTATGTGTCCCACTGTCTCCGCTACTTTTGTAGCAAAAGTCTCGAGTTTTGAACCTCCCCCTAATGTTAAGAGGAGATCTCCTTTTTGTGTGGGCCTGATACCCACAACCTCTGACTCGCACAAGTCCGGCTTAACTTCTTTTCTGAGCTTGTTGAGGACAGGCGCATAGGTCTGACCCTCAGCAACCTTTATTAGCATCGTCTACTTCTTCTGCCTGAGCTTCTCCACCAAAG
Source organism: Ganaspis sp. Gsp50 (assembly GCA_011057455.1). Lineage (NCBI taxonomy): Eukaryota > Metazoa > Arthropoda > Insecta > Hymenoptera > Figitidae > Ganaspis > Ganaspis sp. Gsp50. The sequence continues at coordinate 7,789 of WNHD01004966.1, read as the reverse complement.
CTATTGATCTCTTAGTGGGATCCGGTGCTTTCGGCTGGAACACCAATTTCTGCTGTTTCTGATTAGCAGCTTTTGCTTTTTTAGCAAAAGTTGCTTCCGTTCTTACCTTTTTTGTTTGCTTCTTTGCTGGAGGGCTATCCTCCTTCTTGCGCTTATGGCACTCAAGCAGGACCTTTCTAATCTGTCGTACTTGAATGCCGTCTCTCCATTTCTGTCTCTGTTTGCGAGCTTCCTTTGAAAACACAAGACCTTGGTCAAAATTTGCATCAAACAAATCTGGCTCCGTTTGTTTCCTGCGTTTGGTTTTTCTTTCAATAAATAAAATTATGGTTAACAATTTTGCAATATATGAACTTCAGATTGAAAAAATACCATCTGTCAATTAATTATTTATCAAAATAAAAAAATTAAAAAAAAGGTTACTTTTGTCATAATAATTTTATTTTTTTTTAAACAAGAATAAGAAATTTGAACTGCTGAGAAAAAGTTAGCCCACTTCAAAAAAAGTAAGAACAAAATCTGTCCATTTGTTTAAAAGTTACGACCGTTTTTGTTTATTTGAACGCTTGAATCCAATTCTGGCGCGAGAGAATCTCGCGCGCCACCGGGGTCACCCACCCTACCACTCTAAGCAAGATTAATTTTCTCATATACTTTTACCCAAATATTCAATTACTAAGAAGTTGTTCAAATGTATGCCGATTTTTCTAATGATAAAATGTATAATTAAGAATCGATTCGTGTAAAGAAAAGTTAAAAAAGTTAATAAACAAATTGTTAGGATTTTTCTTAAAAAAAAATTATTTCCTCTCCCCATTGACCTAGATCACTTTTCTTTATCTCAAAAGTTGCAGGAGAAGAAACGGGATAATATTCTGTTTATATCGATTTTGTAAAATAAGAATAGGCTGAGATGTAGTTAATTGTTTATAGAAGGAAACCATACCTTTTTTCGACAGCCATTTTTGTTAAAAAAACAATTCCAACCAATTTTCTTTTAAGAGTCTACGATAGATTGCATCTTTCTGAGTAAAATGAGACCTAGAAAATTTAAATTGCTATCATTTTACGAGTAGAAATGAACGCTAAAGTAGCAATGTTTCTAATGAACAAATGTAATTATGCAAAAACTTTTTGTCCGATCGGGCCCAAATTTAGCACACTTGTCAATGACTGCAAGGGCAATATTTTCTGTGAGTTTAAAGCAGATTCCATAAAAATTGAATAAATAAATAAACAGTGAAAAATGAAAATCAATTAAACAATTTTTTTCTCTAAAATTAATAGAAAAACAACGGTACTCAAAAAACCGTAAAATTATACATTTTTTCAACTTTAAACTGCTTTTAACAATTTTCGTCAGATACAAGAGTGGTGGAAACTTAAGGGCTTAATCAGGGATCCAAGTTATAAACAATGGCTATGGTCCCTATCAGGTTGGAATTATGTCACGTAATTTTCACAGGGCGCCTGGACTAATTAAGTAATAGGTTTATATATACTAAACTTAATTTTTAGGATTACTCTATAAAGTTGAAATAAAAAAAGATAATTATGTTTAAGTTAATATATGATATTGTTATGTCGAAAAAATTATAATTGAATTAATCAGTACCAATGTCTTAGTACTAATTCCTTCAAATAGGGAATCCTCCGACCGCAGATAAATATTTTCTAACCTATAGAAGTTTTCTTCCAAAAGTTTGGGAGTTATCCTGGCCCAAATGTTCAGGAGAGATAAGGAATTATCAATTATTTGTAGACTTAAAATTAATACGTATGCAGATATATATATGTATCTATATTTTTAGAAAAGTTTAATTGAAATAAAGATGTAAGGTACCGTTCAATTTGATAATTAGGAAATTTGGGAAAGAAGAAGAGGATTTTAAAATAAAATGTTAGAGAAAATAAAATGAGAAAAGATAAAAAGGGAAACAGAAGAGGTTCAAAATAAAAATATAAAATTTAAAGATAATTAGAAATAAATTATGGTACTAAAAGAGATAAAAGTTATTGAAAATTTGATAGAAATAAACACAGAATTTTGATAAGAAAAATTAATATACAACAATATAGAATTTAGAGAAGATTTAGAGAAAAGAATATAGAGATAAAGGTTTAAAAGGTAAAATGATAAAAAGAAAACTACAGATAAAATACTTTCGGGATTTTTTATAAAAAGGAATGTAAACGAAAAATGTAAAGATGTGAAAAAAAAATAAAGTAAATTTTAGATATAAGAATGAAAAAGTGAGTCGAAAGAAAATAAATACAAATGTATCAAGGATATAGAAATTAAAGGAGAAATTTGGAAATAAAATACGTATACAAATAATAAATCAGAACAAGCAATAGAAATAAAATAAAAGATTTATGAATAAAAATATAGAAAGAGATTGTCAAATATATAAGAAATGTTATGAAAGTTTAGAAATTAAAATAAATATGTCAATTTTAAGAATAAATGAGAAGTGTAAAAATAAGAGATAATAATTTGAAAATATTCAAAATATAGAAAGAAAAATTGAATTAAGAATAAACCAATGATATAAAATTAAAATGAGATACAGGAATTGTAAGGCAAAAAAAATGTTGAAATGTAGTGAAATTTATAAACAAGAATTCGGAAAATTAAAATGTAGGGTATATAGAAGATAAATAAAGTATTTGGAAAATAAACTAAGAATGAAGAAAAGAATTAGAATGGAAAAAGTAAAATAAAATTAAAATGTAGAAATAGAAGAAAAGACTTAAAATTTAAGGTCTAGAAAATTTAATATTTGGGGAAAGAAATAAAAGAAAATATTGAAATAAAATATGATTAGAATCATACTTTAGAGAAATTGTAAAAGAGATGGAAAATAAAATAAAGGATTTGAAACAAAAAATAGAAATCAAAAATTATATTTGTAGGATAAAAGATGTAGAAATAATAAAAGAAGTTGAATTAAAATAAGGAACTAGAAATTAAGATGAGATTTAGAAATAGGAATTTAAAACTTTGAAAACATAGAAAAAAATATAGATTTTTAATGTAAAATAGAGATCAGGAAAAGAAATTGAGATAAATAAGATTTGGAAACTGGCGTGAAGATTTGGAAAGGTGGAAGAAAAGATTATGGAAATAATATAGAGTTGGAGAAAAGAGTTGAAATAAAATAAGAATATAGAAGTTAAAATAATATTTAAAAATCAAACTAAAGTTTGGAAAAGAATTTGAAATAAAATGCAGATTTCTAGATTGAAATAAAGATTTGATACAATCAGTAGGAATTTGTGAAATAATATAAAGTAATATAAACAAAAATGTAGAAAATTAAACTATATGAGTTATAATAAAGAAAGAAAATATTTTTACGATAAAATCTAAATAAAGAAAAGAGTTAGAAATAAATGAAATGTGGATATAAAATAAAGGATTTTTGCAATTAAAATAGATTTAGTAACAAATGTACAAAAATTACAAATATACAAGATATAAAAAAAAAATAAAAACTTTTAAAGATAAAATAGGGATGATAAAAAATTTGAATTAAAAAGTTCATAAATTAAAAGTAAAGTTTTGGATAAATAAAGTAAAGAATTTTGTAATAATATAAAGGTATGAAAATAAAATAAGATTTAGAATAGAATTTTGAAATGAAGGCATAGAAAGATAAAATATAAACGGTTTGAAAAGAAATAAAATAAAATGTTGGAAAAGAGTTTGAAATAAAATATTGGATATAGAAAATAGCAAAATATTTGGAAATAAAAGTAAGATTTAAGAAGTTGAAATAAAAAAAAATGTATATACAAATTATTTGGAAAATAAAAAAAAGGTTAAGAAAGACGTTAAAAATAACATAGACGGTCTTAAAGCAAATTGAAGATTTTGTAAAAAGGAAATAGAGATAATACAATTAAAATGCAAAAAATTTAATATTTTATTATTTTTATTATAAAGTTTGTTTCTTTTCATATGAGGTTGTGTTGCGTCAAAAGAGGGAATCCTCGTGGAAGATAGTAGTAGAGACAGAAACTCCAAGTTAGTTTAAGTTCAATCAGTGCTCGAAAAAAAACAAGGTTGGTCCTTTCAAAAGTCAGGAGTTTTTAGAAGTGATGACCCTCTGAGAGTTAGAAAGTAAGTGTCAGCCACTCTCTGGGGTTTTATCACTTCCAGTTCCTGTCAGGTTGTAGGCGGGGGCGAGTTCGTGATACGCAAACTACAGGGTGGTACCCCATTGATTATTGGGCCTGCGGGCCAGTTAAGGTGCTAGTACAACTTTTCTATTGGCTGATTTTCTTTAACGTGTTTCTGATAGAAAAGTTTTTGCCTTTTGACAATAAGCAAATTGTCTTTGTAGTTTCGAACCACTCAATTGTGCTCTCTGAAAATCACTAAAACAGAAATAAAAATGTATGATTTGTGATTAATTCTTGAATTGTTAAATAAAAAGTGAATATTAAAGTTGTAAATACTTCTTAATTTTGTTTTTTCTTTTTAGATAAAACGCGGAATTAAAATTACAATATATTATATATCTAGTTTCTAAATATGAAGTAATCACAAACTCAGAATTGGCTAATTTTAGGTTATGTATCTTGTCAGGATAATATCAATTTATTACGACTTATTTACCCTTTTTCAAGAAGCAGTTATTTAGTAAGTTGGAAACAAGTTAGTAATTACAAATTTGTTTACTTACTTTTACTTTAATAATATGATGATGTTTCTATAGCTAAAAATAGAGGTTAAATAAAGGAGATATCTCAAGAGTTCCAGTCAATAAAATACTCTAGTTTTTAGTTACAAAATAAATAAACAAAAATTTAGACTGCTGTTGCCAGTGGTCCCTGTCAATTGAAACACTTCTAAGTAGTGGCGACACTTCTTAATAGCCCAGTGGACAGCAAGGCACTCTTCCTCAGTTGTCGAGTGTTTCTTTTCTGCATTATTCATAGTTGTGATTACAAATGTCATTATCTGTTCTATACCTTGTTATTCTTCTGAAGGAACGGCTCCTTATCGAAAGCTGCTTGCGTCAGTTTCCAAGACAAAGGAGATCGAGAAGTCAGAGTAGGCTATTATCGGATTAGTAGAGGGGGTGGTTTTAAGGGCCTCGAAGGCTTTCATTTGCTCTTCGGACCAAGTTGAATCTTAGTTTTTGCATAGAAGTTTATTTAAAGGCTCAGAGATGGAGCAATCTTTTAGATAAATTGCCTGTATCAACTTGCCATACCGAGAAAGCGTCTTAGTTGCTTCAAATTTCGGGGGTAGGATATTCAAGGATAGGTGATATTTTTTCAGAGTCGGGATGCATGCCATTGGAGTTGATTCGGTAGCCTAAATAAATTACTTCTTCTTGTCAGAATTTGCTCTTTTTCCGACTGATTGTAAGTCCAGACTTGTGGATGGCTTGTAGAAATTTTTCCAACCAATGGAGATGCTCCTCAAATGTTTTGGTAACGATAATAATTATGTCGTCAAGGTAAGCAAAACAATAGAGACGCATGTTAGGACTGATTATTTTATCAATCAGTCGTTGAAAAGTGTCAGGGTCACCGGAAAGGCCAAACGGCATTTACCGGTATTGAATAAAACCCTTACCAGGAAGAGTAAAAGCAGTAAATCCTTTACTGCTGTCCTCGAGTGGTACTTAATGGTAGGCAAGTTTTAATTTCAAGGTTAAATGTATCTTGCTGCTTGCAGTTTATCCAAAATGTTTTCCATAAAATGGAGGGGGTATGCGTCACCTTTAGAGACAGCATTCACCTTCCTAAAATCGATGCACATATTTTATTTCCCGTCTAGTTTTTTCACCATAATGACCGAACTGGCCCAGTTATAAGTGAAAGGCTCAATAATATTTTCTTTGAGGAGCTTAACCACTTCTTCATGCATCGCATTTTGGACAATAGGCAACACCCTTACATGTCGTTTTTTAATAGCGGGACCTTGTACCACTATCGTATGATTGATAAGGGTTGTTTTTCCAAAAGTGAAATCGTCCTTTACGCCGTCTATTTCAACAGGCAGAAGGAAGTGTCTTAAGATTGATGAAGTAGAGTCGTTAATAGCTGTTAATAAGCTATTAACTTTTTGTTTTTTAACTCACGATCATTCAGGGCAAGTAATTATTCACCTAAATTTTGAGAAAGAAATGAACGTGAGGAACCGCCATCGAGAAGCAATCGAATTTTTACTGATCCGATTAAAATTTGTGCTAAAAAACGAGATATTTTTTCGGAAGTATCAATTTTTCCGCAAAAGTTTGAATCTTAATTGGTACCCGTTGAAGTAGGGGAAGAGGTCTGTATTTCCACTTGGGGTGAAATTGGGACCCTTATAGTTTCGCCCCCCTTCGTTTCCCTGAGTAGTACATTTTTTGAAATTTTTCTTAACAATGTCATCCGCCCCACAACCGAAGCAGAAAATTCCCTTACGTGTGGCATTTTCTGAAAAAGTGATCATCTTTCCAACAATTTAAACATTTTCTTTTCGTAGAAGGGGTGGCATCTGAGGAATTGGAACTTTGAACCTTTTTGAAGGGTTCATGTAAAGATACCTTATGGGGGACAAGGTTAAACAGACCCATTATACAGGTGAAATAATCAACAGTTTGTTCAACGGGGTCTTGTTATTGTTGCAAGATTTGTTCTTAAAGGCGTCTTTTATAATTAAGGTCACCTATTCTTGCACAAAAAGCGCCTTTAAATTGTTTTCAACTTTGCTAGAAGGGGCGGTTTTGACGGAACCACATCAATGTTAAACCTTCTAATAAAAAAGGAATGGCTAGTAGCACTTCTTTGTCTGTTTATCCGTCAACAGCTCTATCTTCCTCCACTCTTTCAAGGAAGGTAATGATACTGCTCTCGCCTCCACCAGAGAACATAATGTTCCAGGCCTTAACAATTTGAGCAACGTTTCGATTTCGGTTGCGTGCTCCGTTGTTTAATTATTTATGGCGAGAAAATGTCAAGAATGTGAATTATGCCTAAAAGTTTGGTGTGGTGGGGCTTGAGGTGAAAAATTGAACCTTGTTGAAAAGAAGGGTCAAGTTGAAAGGATGAGCCATTGAACTGTCCGAATTGACCAAGAGTCTGAAAAGGTGACTCTCTATGTCCTTGATTTATAGAAGGAAAAGATTGGGCGTTCAGACCAAAGTTATTTTGTTGAGAAAATATCCCTTGCGGTTGGACAACAAAGTTTTGGATCTCAGATTTAAAACTTAGTTAGCTAAATATGCCTTGAGAATCTGGCTGGATATAAGGAGCAGCGTGTGAAATCTCATTGTATTCCGTATTACAGGGGTTGGGGGGGTTTATTCCGAAACTTTGTTCAAAAGGGACTTGAATTTGAAATTTTGAATGAGAAGCACTATGCCCAGCTTCACTTAAGGTATCGAAGTACGTGGATTATTAGTATTTGGAAAAATTCCCACAGGTGCTGCGTTGTAAGAAGCGTCAGAGAATTGGGTTGCTGATAATCCTTCCGATAGGGGTGGGTATAAGGACTCATTCGTAAGCCTGCTGTTATCAACTATACTAGGTTGCGGAAAATTATTTGTCTGGAGATTATAAGTTGGTCTTCGAGCGGTTACGTTGTGAAAAGGAAATCGAGTAAAATCTGTCGGAAAGTCAAAAGAAGCTTTAGAGGATGTAGCCGAAAAAGGTAGTCTCGTATTGATGGTTGTTTTCGTGGGAGTAGCAAGAACTATAGATTTCTCTAAACTTTTTATAAATTATATTTCATAAATCTAAATAGTAATATTAAATGTTAATTGTATGAGATAAACTTATGTAG
>WNHD01004965.1:0-16807 GCA_011057455.1 Ganaspis sp. Gsp50 | reverse complement strand
CACAAAGACAGATAATTTCTTGTCTACTCTCTTCTAAATCTGCCACGGAGCACAAAATTCTAGTTTATTATTATATTAAAAACTTATTCTTACAGCACACATTCAATGATATTTTCGAATATTATATTATACTTTGAATATTCTATATTCCTAAGTATTCCCAAGTATTCTCAAATATTCCCATGATATTCTTTGAGAATATATTCTTTGTACAGGCTTAGTTAGGAGTTGACGACCCCTGGAAGTAAGTTTTAAAAAAATTGCTACCATTTCGTTCAATTATGGAAATACTCGTGTATTATTTTGCAGTGATTTTGAAAATGGATTTTCATTGCATAAATAGAAATGTAAATTGGTTGTGAGCACTTTCCCGACTTTCTAGGCATTTACATATACCCCATAGCAGATTGAGAAAAAAAAAAGAGTTGAACGATTCATAAAATGTCGATTATGAGAATACTTTGGTACTAAAGTGGGATTAATGTGCGAGTGCGAAGGTAAATTACACATTTTATCCATTTGAGAGGTAGTGCACAACTCTGAGAATTGGTCTGGCTATGTGACCATTCAGCAATGAATCCTTCGTATCCATTGCAAGCGTCTTTGCTCCCAACCAACGTACTGCTCTTTATAGCTGGTGAGCTAGCAATTTCTCTGCAGACTCGAGCAAAAATCAAACTACAAGATAAGACAGAAGCGAGGCTCCAAGCATCTTTTATTTCATCTTTCCTTCACTTTATTCTCATTCTCCTTTCACGAATTCTTTCATCTTTTATGTTTTTTCACCTTTTATATTTTTCACCTTTTATGTTTTTCATCTTTTATGTTTTAAGGCGCGAAAATTACACTTCTCGAATTACGGATTCTTTTATGGCAGTAATAGCCTTTTTTTAAAAAATTTGGAATACTAGAATTTCCAACGTTCCTGAAATTCCTCATTTTAAGGTAGAAACTTTTAATTTCTGAGATTTGGTTTTTATTTAATTGTTTACGTTTATTTGCAATAATTATTTATTGCGTTTGTATGCAACAATTATTATTTAGTGTATTTGTAGATGCAGTATAAATAAATATAGATATAATTTTTTCTGCACACGAATGTTATTATGCGAAGGTTCGTTTAAGTAGAACGTGTTTTCTAAGATTCTGTTTGTTTTGAATTTAACATATTACTTAGCGTCCATAATTCTACAAGGGGACTTTCAACGAATGGCAGCTCTTCACTTTTGTCAATATTTGAAATAGTGAAAACCAAGTATGTTCGTGCATATATGTCGGTAAAATAAAAAGAAAAGCGTTATTTTAAACATCTGATGTACTTTTGAATTTTTCTTTCAAAAGGTTTGATTAGTTTATAATATTTGAAGTAATTTTGTCACTCATCGAGCTCTTTATATAAAATAATTTATATTTAACTTTACTTTATACTTCTATGCTCATTAAGGACTTTCATTCCGTCGACATAACCTCAAACTGAAAAGTAGTTTTTATTAAGAAATAAAAGTGCATATAAGAAGAATTTTACAAAATTTCGAAAGAAAGTAATTCTTTACAACTTCAGGGTGTGGATTTTTAAAAAAATGCACCGTTCACTAAAATAGATTGTTTATCAATCCACCATAACACTTTTAATAAATAATTAACCATAAATTACGAAGAGTGCATTTGTTTAAAAATCGAAAAGGTTAAGTTGTAGAGAACTATTTTCTACAGAGAATAGTAAATAAAATAAAATATAAAATAAAATAAAATATAAAATAAAATAAAATAAAATAAAATATAAAATAAAATAAAATATAAAATAAAAATAATCCATTAAATTGAATAATTTAAAAAAATACTCATTTTCAGTTTGAGGTTATGTTGAAAAAATAAACGTCGAGATTGTCTTCTTTTTTTACGCGTATTGTCCGTTTTTTACGCGTATTAGTTTTAAAAACAGTCACATAGAGAATATCAGATTGAGAACGCGACTTTTTTCTCTTGTGACTAGTTTTCTCGGATATCATCTGTTTTCATTACACTCATGTGCTTTATACAATTTGCGGATAGAAAGTCACGTATTTCTTCCATCACTTCTCTTTGTCATCGTCTTTTATTTTTAAGGCCATTTCTCTTCCTCTCGTGCTATGTAAATTACCACAGATATGATGGACACTGCTCCTTCTCATTTCTTCGGATATTGAAGCAGTAATTTGCTCTACTCTATTTTTTCAAAACGAACATTCCTCGCAAGGAATGAAAATTTGCTCCTAAATGCACTTACAAGCGAACGTGAATATTAAATTTGTTCATAGTTATCGCAAAGTTATGGCAAAAATAATGTTCGAATGTATCGAAATTAAAAAAAAATAAGTTATTTTAAAATTAAAAGAATAGGAAATAAATATTTTGGCATTGGTTCAAACGAAATGGATTTGAAACAATTTTTGTTCTTCGCTTGTCTTAAATGATCATGATCATTGGTTATTTAAGACAAGTATAATTTTATAACAACTTTATGATGGTATTCACGTAGGTTGATTTGAGATTTTACTTAAAAACGTGGGTCTCTAGTCTATTGTGAAAGAAAATACAAAGAGTACGTTTGGCTCGATGATGGTGAAATTCAAGTTGCAAAGGGCTGAGCAACAGGAGGGCGTTTCGAATATATTTGAAAGCACTTAACTTGAAAAGTGCACTATTGGAGTTTGATTTTCCTTTTTCTTCATGGTTTGATTTACCGACGGTGCTCAGCAGGGAAGCTTTGATTTTTATTGTGCCTGGGAAAGTAACTTGAAAAGCGCGAAGAAGCCAAAGAATATGAAAATGTGTGTTGGGTGGAGAAGGTATCCACTAATTCGAAGACACGAGTTAGAGCAACTTTTTTAGTCCACGCTACATATATAATTAAAACAAAAGCGAGTACGTGCGTATCGAAATGTGTTGAGAGGAAACACTAATTTTTCTCAAAGTGGAGATAATGAGCGTCAAGAAGGAAGTTGCTCTGCTTTTTCGTCTTCTTTCAAACTGGACCAAGATCCGAGGTCGTCGGCCATTTCAACCGCAGGGAATTAACACTTCTATGCTTTATGCGGCTTGGTATGTAAGATTGCATACCATCGAGTCAAACGTGCCTTCACGTAGACATGTACATGTGTGTAATAGGTATATAGATATGTATATTGTATACGTATATGAAGTACATGCATATATGTGTATGTAGTGTTTTTGCACGTATGTATGTACACTGAAGAGTATTTATACGTATGTGTATTTATACGTATGTGTGTATTTATACGTATGTGTATTTCTACGTATGTGTGTATTTATACGTATGTGTATTTATACGTATGTGTATTTCTACGTATGTGTGTATTTATACGTATGTGTATTTATACGTATGTGTATTTATACGTATATGTGTATTTATACGTATGTGTATGTACACTATAGTGTACACTGTAGTGTATTTATATGTATGTGTATTTACACTGAAATGTATTTATACGTATATGTATGAATACTACAACTGTAGTGTACAAGTAATGTACACATAGCTTGTACCTTGACCCTGCAGTTGCCCTAATGGGATATCACCTAGCAACAGCAACTAGCAACTAACCACAGTTTGCAAACAAGAAAATTTTCATTGCCAAGTGCCAGTTTATTTCTCACAAAAAGACAGTAAAATTAGCGCAATTAATATGAATATCCTTCAGGGTTAAAAGGGTTAGAGTACCGCTATCCATACTAGAATAACTTGAGTATTAAAATAAAATTTTACTTCCTCAAACCGGTCTTTTTCTGTTCCGTTTCATAATAAAGTTTTCGAATAATAATTCAAAATGTACTTAAATACATGGAGTATAAGAGCACATGTAATAGTAATAGGGCAATAGCGATCTTAAGCGGAAGCACGTAAGGTCCCTTTTCTCGTGGAGCGTTATTGTATACGACATACATACACATAATATGTGTATGTATGTCGTATACAATAACTATGTACGCATGTAATAAAAATGCACATTCAAAATCTTTGGAATTTTGAAAAAGTTAAGAAAAATTGTTCATAAAGAAGAAAATCAGCGACTTCATATTGAAACTTCACGAAAATTAAAAGATTCGTTTTTGGCTGATGAATATTCTTAAAGATACGTAGATACGAATATTTTACTTTCCACAAGAGTTTCATAATTCAAGTTAAAATGTCTATCGATATACACTGATAATTTAAAGAAGACATACCATTTGAAAAAATTAAATAGAAATTTTGTCGTAGAGATTATTAATGAATCCGAAAAGTTATGAATTCATTAGAAATTCATGAACATTATTACCAAAATCGTGGCGAGTTTTGTGTTATACCTGATGGAATTTCTTCTATTTCTTTTCCCACGAACTAGGATATTTTTTTTGACAGATATTTGAAGTGGGTCCACCCAGTAATTAATGTACGGACCCAGTAATTAACTAATGGAATAAAATATTTTCTACGTCTTTCTAAGAATCAAAAATGCTAATAATAATTAACAATGAAATAAAGTTAATTATTTGCAATGCATTGATTTCAAACCGAATAAGTACATTTTTTTTAATGAAACATAAAAAAGGGGTTTACGGCCCCAAAAGAAATATATAAATACAATCATATATGATGCGCTCGGAAGCCTTAGAAACCAAAACTTGTAGGTTATGTTTGAGCGTCACAAAAGTTTTCCCGGAGATTGAGGCTACGTGCAATGCCCCTGAGGTCACAGGCAGTTTTCTTGCGCAGCCAGAATCAAGGAGATAATGATTCACACGTAGTGGTGGTTATTGCACGCGGTCTTGTGAATGACATTTGTCGACAATTATAATTGACACGATTTTTTACCTCACGGCTTTGAAAAGTTGCATGAAAATGTCGATTGTGTTATTAATTGTAATTGACCCTGCGATAATAAGCTTTATAAGGCGCACTCTTATAAGAATGGATGCCAATAATGTGTGATTGCGTTCAATTGATTGACCTTTTATGACGTATGAAATGGTTGTTGCGAATCGTAACGTTCGAGTAGGATTTCATCGTCAAATCGGTATGTATAATACACAATAATCTGAACTGCATTCCCACGCAGCCTAAGCTACGTGGTTTAGAAACGCAGCCTCTCAAGCAAAACTTTTCTTCTCACTTGTTATGCGTTTGCATATATTTTGATTCATTTGAAACGCGAACAACTATATACGTGCATAATCACCTTATGAATGAATTTCTAATATAGCAATAAAAAAATTAACGTCCCACGTTTCAACAGCTGATACACGGAATCTTGCTACAACAAACATTTACTTGAGTTTTGAGTCAGTGTTCATAAATAACATGGGTTTTAATTATTATTATCCAATGTTTATTCTGTTCTAGCCTTTTTCAGAGTTAATGAGACGGTTGCTTTTTTAGTTATAATTGAGCAGTTTTGATGCTTTGTTTTTGGTTCAGTTTTTCTATTTTTTTGCCCTCAGTTCATTCATGTATTGCTTCCTCATAGGGAAGCCTTGTTTATACTATTTTCATTCTATGCTTATACCATTTGTGCAATCTATCTTTTTCAATCCTACACAATTCTTTTGCATCTCTTCTCTTGTATCCCGTTTTTTTTTCTTTTAATCACTTTGTATAATCATTGTATTCCTTATTTAAACCCTTTTAACGTTTTCAACAATTTAAACCCTTTTAACGTTTTCAACAATTTAAACCTTTTTAACCATTTCAACTCTTTCAATATTTTCAATCCTTTTTATTCTTTTGCTTCTTTTGCTTCCTTCTTTTGCTTTTTCATAGGGAAGCATTGTTTTTAATCTATACTGGGAAGTCTAATCCTCTCTTATGTTGAGTTTTATATGTATTCAAATCATCTATTCATTCTCCTCATCAATCAATTTCTATTCCTATTTATATTCACAAAAATTTATGTTTTTAAATTTTTCTATCTACATATTCTTATTATGTTTTTTTGACATGGAGAAAAATCTTAAATGAAATTTCCCTAAAAAGGTAAGTGAAAATTACTTAACCTCACCTTATTATTATTACTTAACCTCAATTGAGTAATATTTATCTAAGTTTTCAAGTAAAATATACCTTAAATGGTAGGTGGTATTTTTTGAAAAAGAACTGTATTATCTAAAATTATTATTATTATTGTTATTATTATTATTATTATTATTATTATTATTATTCTTATTATTATTATTATCATTATTATTAATATTATTATTATTATTATTATTATTATTATTATTATTATTATTATATAATTCTTTTTTAGTGCCACCTGTAAAATACTTTCCATATAAGAGAAAGAGACAATTAATTACAATAAATCAAAGAAGACAAAAATCCAAAAGACAAAGTTGAACATCTACTAAAAAGATATATTCTGTAGTTTGTGGATTCTGTGTTTGTCCTGAACACTTAACTGGACTTGACTTTAGATGTATATTCTTTTCACATACTGTGCGTTGATAATTCAAGGTAGAATGCGTTAACACGTAGAAATGTCGACATAGAAGAGTTTAAATGCGTCACACTTAACATTGAAATAGAGAAATAATCAAACCTCTCAATGCGTTTAAAAACCAAAAGTAGGTACAAATGAAACCATAATTTATACGCCTTCAAAAAAAATAAAATCTCTTTCTTCTCATTGAATTTCAAAACACGAAATTTTCGGGACTGCATTCCAATATAGAATTTTTCTGAAACGAGTGTGAAACCTGATGATCAATCTCGTGATGAATTGAATGTTGATGAATAATTTTACCCTGCAATAATTTTATCGCTATGAAAGCCGATCAAGAATTTTCATGTGATTAAGATGTGTATAAAATTGCGAGCAATGTCAAACTACAATAAAATATGAAAAATAAATTCAGCGAATTTAATAAATCGAGCTTTGAATCTATTTTATCGTTTCATTCGTCAGATTTACAGTCAGATTACGATTGAAGGATTTGTAACAGCATTCAATGCACTCATTTGGATATGTAGCAAAATACTTGTATTATGTAGATATAGATATCTTATGCCAACATTATGCGTCTTTCTATTAATAAGTATGATAGGTATGCTCTTAAGTATGTACATTACACGCAGTTATAAAATTGCAGCACATTTTATACATTTTATGAAAACGAATACAAAACATTTATCTCCTTAAACATTTTTTCCAATCACAAAATGTCTCTCAAATACTACAATTGCTTGTTGATTAAAAATATCTGGTTTACAGACATACATACATAAATCATATACAGAATTATTTTACCACCAAAAAGGGGTTAAAATTACGTAATAATCTAAGTAAAAATAATCTTATTACGTCATTTCATAATAATTTTGCATGATTGTGTTGTGATTTGTAAGAAAAGAGAGGGAATTTTACAGTGGTTTTTTAAAAATAAAGAATTGGAATCGTCTCAACCGTTTATGGGCCCAGAATATTTTATTGTTTGAAATATTGCGAAGTGTAGATTTTAGTCAGTGAAACGGTGAGTGGTAAAATAAATGTGCATGTCGAGTGACAAACTTTGGTATTACGAATTTCTTATTCATTAAATGGTTAAGTGATTGTAATTAGCAGTTGGTCCCGAGTCGCGAATGCTTTATTGCGTTGGTTGGAATGCTTTGCTATTGCTCTTGATTATTCTTTTTGTATAATTTTCTCGCAAATCACTTTCGAAAGTCTTATCGTACTTCTATTGGCAGCTAAGCAGCTTTAAAGGAAATCCTCAGAAGCACGAAAAAGCTACAATTAGGCGATAAATAAAAAGCAAACGAATAAATAAACGAATAAATAAACAAAGAAATAAACAAAGATATAAACAAGGAAATAAACAAGGAAATAAACAAAGAAATAAACAAAGAAATAAACAAGGAAATAAACAAAGAAATAAACAAAGAAATAAACAAAGAAATAAACAAATAAATAAACAAAGAAATAAACAAAGAAATAAACAAGGAAATAAACAAATAAATAAACAAAGAAATAAACAAAGAAATAAACAAAGAAATAAGTAAAGAAATAAACAAAGAAATAAACAAATAAATAAATAAACAAATAAATGAAGTAACTTGGCCCAATATAACGGCACATTAACGTCTTCTGGTTTGGATTAATAATGGCTAATTATCACTGCTAGAAACCAGTGATACTAAATTTTGCAACTTTTTTTCCTATACGAAAAACTAAAATACAAATTTGTGTTTATTTAATTAATAATTTTAAAACATTATTTTTATCTCTGTTACATATTTTTTTTACGTCAGATACATATTTTTTACGTCAGTTACATATTTATAAAAGTGAGATTTTATTTCGCGAAGTGAAAAGTATGGAGTACATTTGTAAATCGAAGTCAGCGAAGTTGTTTAGTGGGCATTCTGAGTAAGTGATTATCGTTAGAATTTTCTGCTAAGATTCATTCTATTACAACACTGAACGTTGCACTTGGGCCTTGTGAGAGTGTATAGTGTACATAATCGCTGTAGATTACAATTCAAGAACATTAAGCTGGCATATGAGCTTTAGATATAGACGAGAGTGGGATTACCAAGGATACGTGATCCTGATGAAAACACGGTCCACAGGCTTTTGCATGCCTCCTTCTAAGAAGTCAGCCTAAACAATTGAAAAACATCTGCGGTCCCAGAAACACAAATATTACCACATGTGTAACAGCGACATTTATATGTTTAATAAGTCGCAGATTAACTTCAATTTCTCGCAGTTTAATATATATTTAAACAAAATTTTTCTTCTAGAAAACGCTGTGCTCGTTTTGATCACAAAAAACACATGCACGTATTTTTTTCACATGTGAAGATATGCATGTATCTTTTTCACATGTATTTTTGCTTGACGAATCATTTTTTTAGCCGACACCAAGATGTAATAATTCTATGTAAAAGCATACAATTTCATTCCTCGTGTCTTTTAGTGTCAGATGACAGCGTATTAAAAATATTCTGTGTATTGTACGGAAAAATTTGCATAGTCTACAAAACTATGAATGTGGTTTTTATAAATTGCGGCTCATTGTTAGAGGAAAAAATATAATTTGAGAATTGAAAAAACGTGGCTTGTTGGTGCAAGTTTTCAATTCAAATGTTATTAGTCGAATTGGATGGAAAGACATGCTATTTCATACTTTCAATTTTAATTAGAAAAAAAAATTTCTAAAAAACTTATTCTTTGAAGAAAGAATGATCTCAAAAAAATTTGAACGAGTATTTCTTTAAAAATCCCTAAATCAAAATCCTCTCTGATAAAGCAAAATTAATAAACAAAAAGACCCATGCATGAAAATCATTAGGAATCTAAAAAATAATACTTATAAATATTGAGCGAAATTTATTATTTAAGTTAATTTGTAAAGATCCATTTTAAAGTCATGTGCGCTCAATTTCCCAATTATTGATGATATTTTAAGATATTAAAGTAAATTCAAATGCTTATCTCTATGACATCGTCTGAATCTCGAGAGTAATTGATATTCTTGGAACGTGTATAATTGCCAGTTACAAAATTATAGCTATTATGAATTACAGATTCTATAGATTTTATCTTGTAATTATCCGAGTTGAAACAAATGTAAAAGGCAAATTAATGAATCTACGAAAATAATTACTTGCTACATTGAATTTTACGATATTTTTTAGTGCTAATATTTTAGTTACGATACTTTTTACTATATTTTACGATACTTTTTCACCATGAGTACGACAATCATTTACAACCTTGGACACTGCATTGTGAAGAATAAGAATGCGTTAGCTTGTGTAAAAAATAAACATAAATAACTAGGTGTAATAATGTGAATTACGGTTAAATTATTTCTCACTTCAATTTTAACATTGATGCGTGTATAAAAAAATGTCGACTTCTCTTTATTTTGTAGCAGAAAGTAATCAGTTACTGTTGCAATAATTATTAGTATACATTTCATTTTTACAATTTATGGGTCGTAAATGTGTTTTAATTCTTTGAAACGATGGTACTAGTTTCCTTTTCTCAATGTAATTTACTACTTAGTAAAAAATGTTCCTTTTAGAAGGAGTGGTAAAAAATTGATCTATATGTGAAAAAGAAGAAAATACTTCAAGAAATAATTGTCTTTTGCATTTGTCGTCTGATAAAAAGTTTTTTCACAAATAATCATCGTGTGGTATTAAAATGTCCTGTATTTGAAATGAATCCATAAATAAAGGTATTGTTTAATTTATTAAACAATTTTATTAAACATTTTTATTTATTAAATTATTAAACATTTATTTTAGTAAATAGGTATTGATTACTAGGTATTGTTATCAATTTGTTAATTAATTTTATTATCATAATCATTAATTATGAACCTATACAAACTATACAAACCTACAGCGGACAAATTTATTTTTGTTTCTAATTAATTAAAATATCGACCAAATTATTATCATAATAATTAATTCAGTTGTTTTAAACGATGCTTTGAGTGTTAATTTTGTATTGTTAAAATTAGTTTAAAAATGTTTTTGTTATTTATTAAGTTATTCATTGTTGTGATACAATTTCCAGTCTAATTGAGAACCTAGGGAAGAAGAGAATTAATAGAGAGCGATGAATCCGCTGAAATTCTTTTTTGATCTTTATGGTCTATAGCTATTGAGAAGAGATCGAATATCCTTTGTCCTAGAGCTGTTTAATAACGATTATTGTTCGAGGATTGATCAAGGACAAGCCTAGTCGATGTTATGCGATGCATCCAAGTAAGAAGCATAGATTGAAGCGATCGGGTCCATGACCAGTTATTACGGCCAACAGCCATTATCGATTGAAGGTCGAGATTCGCGCAGATCACCAACGCATCTGTCGACATTAAAGCCGACTGCACCTGATTTGATCCGTATCGCTTGCTATTATCTTCTTCTACATTTCTAATCCCCAATCAAGACCTATGTCTGATTTTACACACAGAAATCTCATACTATTTTTATGCACTTTTATAATATGTTTCAACTCTCTAAATCTGAATGAGTGAAATCTAGTTATTCAGATTTAGAGAAAATAGTACGGAGAACCGATTAATATTTATTAACATTTTTATTGACATAATTTGTTTTTTAAAAAAGATAATGTCTTTTTGAAAAATTTGTGGTTTCTAAATTATTACACTCTAAAAACTTCGACTTTGAAGGGGTTGAATTTTAATTCCTTTTTTTACAGTGTAAAACGGTCTTTACAACTATTAAATTTATTTTGAATTGTATTCCTTATTATTAATGTTTTAGCATACGAAGGCGACTAGTTTTTTCAGTAATATGTTTTAAAAATCACCTTGAAAATGACCGAAACTTTGTTATTGTTAAATTCACAATTCTGTTAATGTTTTAACTTTTAGTTAATGGAAAATATGATTAAATGTTAGTTAAAAAAGTTATAAATAACTAACCTTTTTTTTGTATCTCCGGCCCAAAATTTTCGTTTCTCCATTTTCTTGAATTCATCTTGTCTGTGTTGAAAAATCTCATACTGACGAATTGCATGAATTTTGGTAGAAAATCCTAACCTCCACAAGATTTGATTTCTGATAATTTTTGAATTTAATTTTTGAAGTTATTTAAGAAAAAAATTGGCACTTTTGGAAATAGTCACACGTGATTGGCGAATCGAGTTTAGAATGTATATAATTTATTTATATCTGATCACTGGCACCGATAAGCGGCAAATGATATAGAAGATAATTACACCGGTGAGTGGTTTCCTTCCAGTGCCAACTGATCTTTTAAACGATTTTTTGATTTCGATCTATAATAGTTGAAGCGAATAAATCATAAAACATAGTTTATGTACGTGTTGATTTTCTGTAAACCATTTTCTAAAATAGTACTTTCTTTTTGTGTAACTTTTAAATTATATTCACGTAAGTTTCTACCTACTCTAAATTTAAAGCAATTATGCATCATTAGTTTTTTATTTTTTAATTTTTGCAACGAGAAAAATGCGCAAGTTAATCGCTAGTGTCAGTAAATTGTTTGAATTGCGCGCGAAAATGCCAGCCTCAGAAAAGTAGAATCAATATAGTGCGCGCATGCGCAAACCAAGACTAATAACATTTCGAGTTGAATCCCAGTACACCTAACCTTAAAGTTTCTTCACTACGGACAGAAAGCTTGCAATTTTTCTCCGTGTATTTAGATACTTTTCATTAACTATTTCATATTTTCAATCACTATTTTACAAAATCACGTAGATTAATAAATAAATGGTCTGAAATCGCGTATTCAAAAGTGTCCCGAGAAAGTTAAAAACAGTTTAAAAATTATAGACTGACACGATGTGCAATTTTCTTAATTCGTTCGGCATTATACGTCGAGATGCTGAGTTTGGCGTGAGAAGATTACTTTTAAATTCTGGGAAGAGTAGGTTGATAGCCGCAGGCTCTATAAACATGACCATAAGCGTCCGAATATTTATGTGGAGTACCATCAGAAAAAGGTTCTGCTTCGTTTTGCTTGTATTTATCAAAGGGACCTTAAAATCCATTTTCATTTTTTTATTTCTCTCTAATGGCTACAAAAACTTTGTCTCATCTAATCAATAAAATGTCTCAAATCCAATGGAGGTAGAATTTCCAGTCAAAACTAGGTTAATCGACTCCGCTGATTGCTCGTTACTTCTGAAATTAATCTCAGAGTACAATAATTTCTTGACAATATCGCTTCAAATTGGCACTTTAGTAGTTTCTAATGTTTCACTTCGAAAGCATTAATAATAATGATTTCGTAGTGAACGATTCTTGACGACAAGTTGGTTCTTATATAGAAGTTTTTTTTTATATAGATATTTTTTGTGCACATACTTTTTGTATTCAAATATTTTTAAACACGTTCACCACATGTTAACAAGGAAAATTACTTATTATGAGACCATTACTTATCATGCAAAAATTGTACAATTAGGAACAATTTTATTTAAAAATAGTAAGAAAAGTTCCTAGCAATTGCACTGCTCTATTGGAAGTGCTCCTAGATCAGAAATCCGCCTGCTTTTATATCCTGCGCGACGCTTGCGCAGAACGTAGTGCGCTCTGATTCGCGAATAGCGGAGTGCTGAGAAAGTGCGCTGCGATTGGAGGGTACTTCATTCGTGGGGGTATCCGAATCGATTTACAGTATACATACATCGATTTTGATACTTGTAGTCTCAGAATAAAAATTTAAATGAAATGGAGGAATTATATTTTTGAATAATCGTTGGAGTCGTACGACAATTTTCTACCAAAAAGGAAACATCGATTAATTGGAGGAATTATATTTCTGCCCAATCGTTGAAGTACAACAGTTATTTCTACCTAAAAGGGAATTCATACGAAATGTTGCAATTATATTTTTGCATTAACGTTGCAGTTCAATTTTCTACCTAAAAGTGGGTTACATTAAATCAACCTTCAATTAAATTGCAGAATTACATTTTTGCATGATTATTGAAGTTGTACGATAATTTGCTAACCAAAATCAAACTTGGATTAAATGGGAGAATTACTTTTGTTTACGATTATTGCAGTCGTACAATAATTTCGAAAGGGAATCCAGATAATCTAGAAGAGATTTTTACAAAGCGTCGTAAAACAGATGATCCAATAGGTAAAAGTTTACCATTCTGTAAAAATGATGCACGAGGTGAAAACTGGTGTTAAAGGGATACATCAGAGAAGTCAGAGAGCGGTGGCCTCTTATTTGTATTGGCGAGTCTTCTAAAGTGCAGCGTGTTCGAACTGCAATGGGATTAAAATCGGATCGTGACTGGAGTCTGGCAGAACACAAAGGGAAATGGAGAGTAAAAAGAGTAGAGATCAGCTCTGATTGTGAGAGTCGTTAGGTACGTCACGACGAGGAATGGGTCGAAAGTCGAGACAGGAGGAGAAGGACGATAATCGACAACACCAGGATCAAAAGATGGCAAGCGGGATCGTGTCTTGATGCTGTGATCAAGGGCTCTCCACCTGTGTTCAAAGCTGAGAGTGTGCTACAATCTTGGGATTCGTGTCTGTCGTTCAACTTCTTATACGCAGATTGAACGCAAGATCAATTAGCGTCCTATTGACGATGGAAGCGGCTCGATTTCAATTAAGACAATCAGCAGTGCTTGTGAAGATTACGAGCCTTTACAACGTAACGAGCCGGCATTTTTCTCTTCAGTGAAGGCAACTGCAAAGGACAGACGACTTGAGGAAGGACAGCAGGAAGAATTTCTGGCATTTCTGCGGGATCGAATACGTCTACGTCCAAGGAGAGTATAAAATAAATTCCCCCGATAAAACGAAAATCCCGCAGCGCCAACCATTCATTGCTCTTTTTCCGCCTAGCGGTCTTCCTACAGAAGGAGCATGTGCCCAGCCGAGTACAGAGATAATTATTTATGCCTGATAGGATCTCGGCTGGGGATCCCGGACTTGGAAACAAAAGAGTCCGAGGTCCTCGTGAGTATACGCAGAGATACTGCGAGGACGTATTCGTCTGTCTACGAAATAAGGAGGCCCAATTCAGGTAGAGTTTTTGGCGAAAAAAAATGAACGATGGCTCGAGTTGTGGGTTACCAAAGGTCCTGAGAATCCTTTCTCGAAAGTGGAATCAGGCGATTCAATGCATTGGGGGAACGCCATAAATATAAGAATTCGACTGCTCCGATAGGAGATTTGTTTAGTCAGATTGGAACCGAAATTAGAAGCAGGTTGTGCAAAGTGTCTTAACGTGATGGCCAATTACCAAAACTGATGACGCTGATATCAGCTTTGGTAGAAAAAAAAGGAGACATGAAAAGGAAAATTAAACTAAGGTTCGATATACTATTTTCAAACAATTGATCGGTTTGGTATTCAAGATGTGGTACGATTTTTCTTGGTCACGTTTTTAATCTTCTTTTGAATCTTCGAAAGGTCAGTTTGCATCCAATTGTACAGTAATAGATAAATTTCCTTGTTCGACGAGATGGTGAATGTCGCGTATCAGTTTGCAAATGATCCTTTAAGCTCCAAGTTTCGTGACTCTGGATCCTCTAGAGCCTTTGGATCTTCTAGAGTCTCTGGATCTTCTAGAGTCTCTGGTTCTTCTAGAGTCTCTGGATCTTCTAGAGTCTCTGGTTTTTCTAGAGTCTCTGGATTTTCTAGAGTCTCTGGATCTTCTAGAGCCTCTGGATTCTCTAGAGCCCCTAGAGCCTTGTAATCAGAAGACCATTCTACTCATGATCTTCCACTGAAAGTCGAAATCAGAGAGTTACGAAGAAGAGAGTGATTCCAACGAGTCACGAGACTTGAGAACGCAACTTGTCGTAACTTGAGCTGAAAAAAATACGGATTAGAACATGAGTTATGAATGAAATTTATAGTATGCTTGGGAACATCGGTATTACAGATATATCTGATGCACGAAGCTATGGCCACGACTCAGCTTCGAGGAAAGTATCTTCTTGTGGCAATTAAATGCACGGAAAATGCACTGGACGGTACTAAGTTATGCCTCGTGGATCGTCCATTACATCCTATTCACTTGAAGCTTTACGGTTTAAACCTTCCGTGTGGCATGCGATTTGTCTTCATCTTAATGCTGATGCTATTTAAATGGATTGTAAAATCATCGACGAACGAGCCATATTTAAGTACGCTTGATATAATAAAGCAGTTGGTACAACTCGATAATTACGTCACGAGAGAGACTCGATGGTGGGCAGGACGACTTATCCATTCCCGATCAGTAAACCTCCACGACACACTGATTAACGAGATGTATGGCTATTTACAAATTAGAAGCACCTTCCGATTTAACCATATTCTCCCAATCAGTCACCATTTGTCCTTAAACTCGTTTTACAAGTACAAATTTTGTTTCAATAACAGTAACCGTTTCATTACAATTACAATAATAGCAATTACAATACTAGCCATTACAATAATAGCAATTACAATACTAGCAATTACAATACTAGCAATTACAATACTAGCAATTACAATACTAGTTTCAATAAGCCAAAAAAACGATACGTATTTAGATCTGATGCATCAACTTCACATCAAACAGATCTTTACATAACATAAAATCTGAAAATCGGGTTTTAATGGGATACTGTGATGAGCAGCGTTTTAGGTGAATTGTGAAGCGAGGGATAAAAAAATAAACTGAGCGAAATGGGTATTTTTAATGTGTGATGACAGTGCGATGATAATGTCACATTGAACAGGCTGGAAATTGAAAGAGTCGAAAAAGTGGGACCAAAGAAGGTGGCCGACATGGCTCAGGTGGATCCAAGTTAGTTGGACTTTAGAATAAAAGTAGAGGTTCCTTTCACAGCATGAGGGCCATGAGGCACAGGTCCTATACTTGTAAAACAACTTGTAAAACGAGCGGACCGCACGAGCTCGTAAAGAAAGCTAACTTCGCAGACTAAACTAAAATGGAGGACTGTAATTCTATCCAGCCATTAAATCTTATTTGTTTATTTAATCAGTTTATCTTCTAAAAATGAATACTAAATCATTTTTTTATGCATTTCTTCTATACAATTTTTACTTCAAATACTTCTGTACAAAAATTTACTTATTAATATATTTTCAGGGATCACAGTTCGTCCCCTTTTCTACCTAATCCCCTCTTTTTCCCCTTATTTTCCCCTTTTTTTTTAAAGAAAACCCCCTAAAACGCTTAAAATCAAGTATCTCTCCCCCTTTTCCCCTAATTTTCAATAAGTTTTTTTTTATAATTTTTAAACAATAATACTTCAGACTCCTTAAAAATACTTTAAATTTTTAAAAATATTGT